>CM021102.1:636162420-636380482 GCA_007115665.2 Sequoiadendron giganteum
TAAGAGTGTGTTTAGATATTTATGGGGTACTTCCGAGTATGCTTTGTGTTTTCATGGTTATCCTACTAGACCTGAGCATTTTGTGAACATTCGAGGATTTGTGGATTCGAATTGGGCAGGTGACATTGGCAGTAGAAGATCCACCAGTGCTTATGTGTTTATGATGTTTGATGGTGCTATCAATTGGATGAGTAAGCGGCAGGTTGTAGTCGCATTGTCCACGACAGAGGCAAAGTATATGGCAGCCACTCATGCCTGTAAGGAAGCTATTTGGCTTAAGAGATTGTGTTTTGATATTGGTTTAGATGCAAGACAGATTACTGTTTGTTGTGATAGTCAAAGTGCAATTTTTCTAGCAAAGAATCCTACTTTCCATGCCAAAACAAAGCACATCGATGTTTAGTATCATTTTGTTCGTGATATGGTAGAATATGGAAAGGTGAACCTGGAAAAGGTTGACACTTTGGTGAATGTTGCAGATGCATTGACAAAACCAGTGAGCACAAAGAAGTTCAAATGGTGTTCCGATTCCATGGGCCTTGAGGCCTTGAGCAAATGATTCCGTATGACTCTCGGCAGGTCTCCAACAAGTGGGAGAATGTTGGGATTAAGGTGTCTCAACCTTAGAGTCCTAATATTGATTTAATTTGATGTATTAATGTATTTATTTGTATTATTTAATTGCCTATGGTGTTATGTCACAAATTGGGACCCATTGGCTGGGTGGCATCCTCGTTGGAAGTGACTGGATGACACATAATCATCCCAAGTGGACATAGGCATCCCACTTTGAAATCTATGACATATGACAGATTCTATGACATGTCATAAGGCATCTTTGAATGCATGGGAGAAAGTTGGTGCCCAAGTTGGATTATGATAGGATGTAAGAGAATCGGCTATTTTTAGTCAGTGATGACAAATTCTCTTACAACTGTAAGTGCTGTCAGCTATGACAGATTCTATGACAGCTGTAAGATGTGTAAGGCATTTGCCATAAGCTATTCTTAGCATATTCTAGGTGCCCAAGCTTGGAAGAAGAATATTTGCATGTTTGACCATTGTAAGGGGTGTAAGGGAATGTTGTACATGTGTCCAAATGCATGTCTAAGGCGTTGAATATTGTGCCATGTGGATTTGGACACCCCTCTGCTTCTAGATGCTTCTTGAAGCTTGTATCTCTCTATAAAATGAGTGCTTTGCATTGTAGAATGCATAGTTGTTTGCAGGTAACGAATTGTTGTCGGGTTAACTCCAGAATAGGTGTTTGTTTCGAGACACTTGTGTAGAAGCTTTGTACTTGGGCTGTATTGTAACTCATTGTTGAAGTAATATAGAAGTACTGTGCTTTTGGAGGGTGGAGTTTTTTACCCGAAAGGGTTTTCCCCACGTATATTTGGTGTATGTTGTATTTGTGTATTTCCATTATTCTCTATGTGCTTGTCTTGTTGTAATTCTTAAAGGTGTTAAAACGATTTTTTTTGTAACTCTCCCCTACTTAGATTAGTGTAGGAAGCTGTTTCCGCTCACTCGGCTTCGTTTCAAAAACTAGTAGTTTCATTTTTGAAAAAGGTAGTATTCTTGTATGGAGGTGGTTTCCAACAAACTTTTTGGCATCTTTAGGACAAAAGGGAATATTTTGGTAACATTTGACTTTTCCAATGGATTGTTCCGTCACAATGTTAGTAGTTCTTGCCCCCAACTCTATCCCCTCTTCAATGTAGTTTATGATTTGGCAGTCCAACTTTAGGAGGCTTGTTCTCAAGCTTACAAAGGCCTTTTTTGTGCTTTATTTCATTTGGGGTAGAAATTCGTGTTTTTTGCAATGGGGTTATTGGTTTTCTAATTTGATGCTCTAGTTTTCCATAAATTGAAGATTCTTCCAGAATTGTTTTGTAGTTCTTGTTTTGAGACCTTCTAAGGGCCATAACTTGTGCATATGGACTTCTTTTTGCGTCTCGTAGTTTTAAGAGCATGTATTTTTTGCATACTTTGCATTAGTGCTCTCTATTTCATCTCATATCGTATTTGAGTTGTAGCTTTAGTATTTTGGCCACTTTTGGGACTTGTAAGACTTCAAAAAATTAGTGTTTGCATTGTAAATCCCACTAATCATAAAGTGCCACACATTGTACTTGTTGGGGGGGTCATTTCAACTACTAGTAATAGGGGGTGTACTTGTGTTTTCTTCTTTTTAGCACACTTCTCTTTTGTATTTCTAGTTTTTGTATATTATGGATCAAAGTTTAGTTCCGTTGGTTAGATCATTGTTACCCGAATTTTAGTCACTAAAATTTAAAACTTCCCCTTTATTGTGAGATGTCATTGTTTCTGATTAGGATTTGACCTTGTATAGTGCAAGTAAAAGAAAGATATTGAGGAAGGAAACTTATGTGCAAAATGTGTGACCAAATGGTGTATTGGTCGATACTCTCTAAAAGGCTGGTTAGAGTGATGAATACACTGCTATCATTGACAGTCTTGGTGAAATAGGTCAGAGAGATAGTGTGACTATAACAAATAATGGTGCTACAATATTGAAATCTCTTCATATAGATATTTTCTCAGCCAAAGTAATGGTTAACATATCTCAAATAAGAGCTCTATTGTGTTCTAACAACACCCTTCCTGCAAGGTCATCACACACTATCGATAGGAGATTAACGAGTCTCTGAGAGATACATGGGCCATCTTCATTTTTTTTTCATAAAAAGTGAGAAAGGGTAGAAAGCTAGAAGTGGGAGCTTGAATCATAGTTGCAAAAGCTCTAGGAGAATCAAAGAAAAGTCCTTGAGGTGCAGAAGATGATGCTGGGGAGCTTTTTGAGATAGAATGTCAAATTTACATGGGTTTGTCAATGAATGTGCATTCAGCTATCATGCTTTCAACTTGGCTTTCATCCCAGTTGAACTATGCTTTTTCATGGTGCGGAGCATTTGTAGATAATTAAACAGAACAACTAGAATGACTAACAGTGAAGGCATAAGAGAGGAAAATCTATATAACCTTAAATCAGATTGTGGATTATCTACAGAGTTTGTAGAGCCTAGAATCCAGTTCAAGTTCAAGACAATAACTTCACACCTCCAAACTTAAAAAAAAGTTGTCTTCCAAAGTCTTTAACAACCTGTGGTAAGCTGGTGAAGATGGGACAAAACTATATGCTCAATAGAAGTTTTCTCAATGGTGATAAAGGAACGAAATTTGCCCATTTGATACAGGAAGGGATTGAGGGGAAATACATTCCAAACCCTTACAAGAACCTGTTGTAAAGACTCAGAGAAGAAATATGACCCATGGAACAATTATTAGAGTTGTTAAGATCCTTAAAGTATATCCTAATCGCCACATTACATATAAATCACCTCAGGATTGCTGCAAAATAAATAAATCTGAGAGATGTAAACTGTCTTCATCATTTTAAACAGGGACTCTAGTGGACAAAAAACTAGAGGCTGGGAGTGTGTATGGTCATTGGATTACCAATTTTTACTTGGATGATGTATAGAGAAACAACTCGACCTTATAATATTTTTTTGCAAGATGTTCCTATGAAGGTTGGGAGAAGCCTCTGCCACGGCTCAAGCATAATTAGCAGGAACTTTCATCCACAAAAGCAATCAATTTTGTTAGTTAGAACAAGTGCTGGTGATCATGGAATTGGGGAGGTGGTATCAGGTGGAAGTTTAGTTCATTATGCCTTCGGAGTTTGGGATGCTGTACTATCCCACCACTGATAGGATATTTAATTTTCTGATTTTGCTCGATTAATTTTCAGTTTGTTTGATGTTCTATTTTATCAAACTTACATTATTCATTTCATGCTTATTAATCTTACTCAGAATGACAAGGATAAATATAAATCTGATATATCAAATATGAAACACAGAACCTTATGCTGAACTGGAATTACAGTGAATGTTTAGAAATTTACTTTCAGACTTAATACTAAGTTTCATCGGCTCAGAACAATGCAAGAAGGAGCAGATTTAATACTCAGATTACAAATAACAAGCATATGCAACATCTGGACACTTTGCTGGTTTAGTATTCTCATGAACAGCTGATATTTCAATAGTTTCTGAGCAATGGAGATGACTGATTTAACAGTGGTTACACACAGTCATTATCAGAACTTCAACTAGTAACAACCCATGACCAAAGCAATGCCCTGACAGAGGATATCACCCTATACTGACTGTAGCAGCACCCAATGCTAATAACTATGCTTAGGAATATAGACTCGTTACACTCATAAATCAGATTGCCTTATGGAAAGATGCAGCAAATACAGTTCATAATTTCTGAGCATATTTACTCATGAAGACCTACTCAATGAAAGCTCAGATTACAAGGGCTTGACGCCAACTACAGTATATGCTCAAATACAAATATTCAGAGATGAACTTACAAGTTGAGACCACAATAAAATGATCAGACCTAGACTGAGTCGACTGGGAATGCCTACAAAGTTTCTTGCTTCGAATCTGCCCAGAGAGTTGCTTTATCTGCGCATCCCAGTCCTTCAATGCCAGGCGACTGATCTCAGACCATAAACACCCCCAGATATCCCACGTGAAGCTTCAGCAAGTCTAACACTAGCAAATAAAAGTACGTTTTGGTCTGAAATGAAGCGCTTCAGCCCCAGAAGTGCACATGTCCTTTTGTGCAGCTCGAACTCCCCTTGAAACTCTTGCGATGGCTTTATTTCTGACACGTTGTCTTATTTAATTTGTCCTTATTTGAGACTTGTCCTTTAGCAGCCAGGATTGAGAATAGAAGAGGCTTCAATATTGAAGATACTTCCCAGATTTGTCCTTTTTCAGGTATGAATAATCAACCTCACACACAAATAGCTCCTGAATATAATCAGCCTTCTCCAATATAATAATTTATTCTGTATTCAAATTCCCCTCAGATAATATCAACTAGGCATGAATATTTATAAACTCTAAAATCTGCAATAATAATCTAGACATGAATATGTAAATCATTCAGAAACCCTTACATTCAGAATTTTGCCTTTGAAGAAGACCTGCAAAATTCCTACAAACGATCTTTGAATTCCGACTGTGAAACCCATGTGATTTCGCCAAGAAAGGATTTGGGTTTTCGTCCAAATCCGCAAACCTGAAACTCGAGGGTTTCCATCCTCAAGTCACTTGACAGCTGAGCTCTCATCTAAAGAAAAATAATAATTTTCGCATAATTGAGAAAATGAGCCCTCAACCCCTTTTTATAATGCTTTTTAGGTTTTTCCGCCAGAAACTCAATATCACTTTATAACATCATTAATATAATTATTTAATATTACCTTATGATTGCACTTTTTCCAAGGTAATGTTAAATAATTAAATTAATTATTATTTATTATGCGGGACGTAAAATGGGGACATTACAGATGCCTCGGGATGCATCACAAAGATGTAGTTTGAACTTCTTGATTGGCAAACCAACAGTGAACTATTGTATTTGGAGCCCAAATGGACAAACGGTTGGAGTTGTATTTTCCAATTTTTAATTATTTACTCACATACATTCCTATACTAGGACTGGAGAATTGAGACAACACTTTGAGATTATGGCTCTTGAATGAGGGTGCTACGAATGCTCTTCTATGACTCTTCAAACTGTGGATTAAACAAGTGTATTCCTTGAAGTAGTTGGATAGCTAATTGGGAAATATCTGAGAGGAAGGAGAGAGGCTAACGGATGTACTGTAGTGATGCTTATTGATACTACAGGAAGTGTAGATGGATGTCCAAGGCCTCTTAAAAGTTAAGATTTCTTTCTTAGCTGGTTTTCTGGCTTCAAAGACACATGTTGAAGCAGGACACAATATAGATGTTTTGTAGTGTCCCCTTTCCCAAATTTCCTTTGCAATCCGTTTATCGATCCCAATTACTCAAACTAAGGTTCAGGAATTCCCTCTCCCAAATTATAACTCCTTGATGTTGCGGATCTGGATAGAAACTTGCATTCACCACATGAGCACATTCCACAATATGGTATAGCTAATTGTCAGCATGAGGCACTTACAACACATTTATAGATATCCAAAGAAAGAACACTAAACTAAGAGGAGGGACATGGAGGGTCCGCCCGAAGTCATATGCCAATCCTAAGAGGTTGTATACCACAACTCTCCCTGTTGGCGACTTGTACCTGCTTTCCTTGTCCATGCCACAACCCCGGAAGACACATGCCAACTTGAAGGTATGGGCAGAGCTTATGAGTGGCTCTTGGCACCTACCATTCCTTAGGCCCATCCTCATCACAGGAATGGACTGAGCTCTTGAGTGGAATCTTTAGGCCCTTCCTTGCTCCTCAGACTCTTTCCCCCAAGTTGGGTTTCAGACAGTTTCATACACTCAAAACTACTCTTAAAGATTAAATTTGTATATATAAATGAATGTCTTATATATTTAATTCTGTCCGAAGGTTACAAACTAGCCTTTAATAGTTCGTATTAAACTAGATCTTTGTATATGTCTATGAAATACAAGTCAGATCTATGAAGTAAACATTAAAGATCCGAACCAGGACGGTATTAATGAAGCATATCAAAATGCTGTTAATGCGTGTTAGCCAATGCATATGAGAGCAAGTTGAAGTTATGACGAACACTAATCAGATTGCTGTTGTGGAAAACAATTACTCAGTTCATAGACTATCTAGAACGATGCTGATATAGACAACAAAGTAATGCATATGAATTCAGATCGACGCTATAATACAGTTAGTTAATGCATCTAATTTCAGATCAACTGGTATGGGAATTGACAAAACTACACCTGATATGGGTAACGAATGGTGTTACTGTTTCCAACGACCTTGTTGCGGATGGCGATCCTTGTTTTCTTCTTCTTATCCAATGATGATCCCTTTTGTCATACAATGGATTCACTCCTTATACCTTGGCAGGGGTCAAGCCTCTTCTTATTAGACATGTCTTTTGCGGATATGCCTCTTTGTTTTGAGATACCTCCTCTTCCATTTCCTTAACTAATTGTACTTAGCTTTAAAAAGATGATTAAGGCGAATTAGCATTGTTCGATCTTTTAATAATACTTATACATTCTATTGCCCCCTATCGTTGGGTACCCTTTCTTAGACGTCGATTAGCTTAGAGGAGTTATATGTGCGGGGACATGACAGTCCTCCCCTCCCAAATTTTCTTGCCTTGAAGCAATTTTAGATTTGGATGATTGAAGATTTCTTCTCCTTCCCATGTTGCATCTTCTTCTAGTAAGCCTTTCCATTTTTATCAAGAATTCTTGGATACTCTTATTGTTTAATCGCTTCTCTTGCATATTGAGGACTGCCTCTGGGTCGAGGATTAGTTTGCCCTCATCGTCAAGTTGGGGTAGCTCTATACACGGGGCCACTTGTTGCCCTAAAAATTTCTTTAGCCTTGATACATGAAAGACGTTGTGAATACGACTGTTCTCGAGTAACTCTAATTCATAAGCTACCTCACCAATCTTCCTTGAAATCTTGTAAGGTTCATAAAACTGGGGTTTAAGTTTTTCTGTTCCGCTTCCTTTGATGGATGATTGCTTGTATGGTTATAACTGTAGGAAAACCAGTTCTCCAAGTTCGAAGGTTCTTTCAGTGGGGTTCTGATCTGTGTAGATCTTTTGCTGATTTTGTGCTTGGTGCAGATTGTCCTTGAGGGCGTTCATGATGTCCATATTCTGTTGCACGAAATCTTTTGCCCTTGGTACTTGGCTATCTCGTGAAATGAAACTTTCGAAGGTGGTTGGTTCATAACCGTATAATGCTTTGAATGGGATCATTTTGATTGACATGTGGTGGGTGGTATTGTAGCAGTATTCGCCTAAATGCAACCATTTTATCCACGCATTCTACTGACTCGTGACATAATTCCTTAAATAGCCTTCTACCCACTTATTGACAATTTCTATCTGTTCGCTTGTTTGGGGATGGTAACTTGTGTTGGGTGTAAGATCAGTCCCTGCCAATCGAAATAGCTCCTGCCAGAATCGGCTAAGGAACCAATTGTCTTGATTGTCGACTATATTTCTTAGAAGTCCATGTAGTCTAAAGATCTCTCTAAAGAACAATTCTGCCACTTGGGGTGCTTGATATTTTGTGGATATGGCGACGAAGTAGGCATACTTGGTGAGTCGATCCACAACTACATAAATGCAATCCTTTCCTTGAGTTTTGGGTAGCCCTGTAATAAAGTCCATGGAAACACTTTCCTATTTTTGATTGGGAATTGGCAAGGGTTGTAGGAGTCCAGATGGATGACTTTGCTCATCTTTATTTCTCTGATAGGTCATGCATTCTTGTATGTGCTTCAACATATCTCTTTTGAGGCCTTTCCAGGAATATCTCTCTCTTATTTGCTTGTAGGTTTTATAGTATCCTTGGTGTCCTGCTAAAGGATTGTCATGGTATCCTTTAAGAATATTTTCCTTCATCTTTGAGTTGGGCACTAGGAATATCCTATCTTTATATAGGGTGAGTTCCTCCACCACTTTATATTCTTCATTGGGTAAATGTCCTTCCAAGATTTCATTGGCTTGGGGATCTTTGACATATTTTGCAATGATGTCATTCTTCCAATCTGTCGTTACACTGGTTATGGTGTTCAGGTAGGGTCGTCTGGAGAGTGTCTGCCACAACATTGTTTGTCCCCTCCATGTTTTCGATATCAAAATCATAAGCTTGTATCCTGCTTACCCACTTTTGTTCCTTGTCATTTAGATCCCTTTGATTCATGAAGTACCTTAGGCTATTGTGGTCGGTTTTGACATGGAACTTTGTGCAAACCAAATATTGGCGAAACTTTGCTAAGGCATGCATGATGGGCAACATTTCTTTAGCATAGATTGAATAGTGTTTCTCCATTTCGGTGAGCTTACGACTCTCGAACGCAATGGGATGTTTGTTTTGCATAAGAACTGCACCAATTCCTTCTCTTGATGCATCACATTGTAATTCAAAGGGTAGAGTGAAGTCGGGGATGGCTAAGACAGGGTATGAACTCACAACTTCCTTTAGTTTTTCGAAGGCTTGTTGGGCTGTTTCATTTCATACAAACGCCCCCTTCTATAATGAGCCAAACTAGATTTGACTCAAAACCCCAATTTTCTGCCCTAGATTTTTAGACTTGTTTAATTTAAATTTTAACTTCTATAAATTTATTTTGAAAATATGAAATTCTAGCACAATAATAAACTGCAAAAATAATCCAGCTTTGGCATTTATTCGAAAGCAATAATACATTAGCTATGACAACTTACAGATACAATTAATTGCAGCAATACGACAACTACTGCAAAACTGGCGAACCCTCAAAAATATTTGCAACAATACCTCAGCTGTTGCAAATTGAAGATGAAGATGCAATAATATATCAGCTATTGCACTTGTTGAAATGCTCGAACGAAGCGCCTATAGAAACCTTGGATAGATTTTTCAACAATCCCAGCTAGGGTTGATCTTTCACAACCGAACCTGGCACTCTAGAGTCTTCGAACCCTTGAGCAAGCTAAGCATACAACTTCAGCTTCTTACCACGCAGGTAATGAGAAAAAATGAATTCCAAATCAAGTGTGCTCAAATGCTTAGCCAACAGCTTCTTAAATAGATTCCTCAACAAGTCTCCAAGAAGCTTCTAGAACAAAATATTATTTTATTCACTTAAGTGACTTTATTATATAATATTTATTTTGAGTCACTTAAGTCACTTTATCATTAAATTAATTAAATAATAAGTCATTCCTTTTGATGTTATACTTTATTGGAATAACTTAATAAATAATTAATTTAATGTACCTCCAATTCGGCGACATGGCACCTTCCTAGTCAAGTCTGTGAGTGGGGTGGCAATCTTTGAAAACCTTTTCACGAAGCGTCTATAGTAACTGTATAATCCTACGAAGCCTCTTAGTTGTGTGAGGGTTTTGGGTCTTGGCCATTCTTTAATTGCTGCAATCTTCTCCCCGTCTACACTTACCCCTTGGGCATTGATCTTGTGGCCTATGTATAATATCTCTTCTAGGCCAAACTCACATTTTGAAGCATTGGCATATAAAGAGTCTTGTTCTAGAATCTTAAGGGTTTCCTCAATACGTTTGAGGTGTTCTTCCCATGTCTTGCTGTAGATCAGGATGTTATCGAAGAATATGAGGAACTTCCTTAACTGTTTGCAAAATATATGGTTCATGCGTGATTGAAAGGTTGTTGGAGTGTTTGTGAGGCTGAAGGGTAGAACTAAGAGCTCAAAGTGCCCATAGTGGCATCAAAAGGCAATTTTAGGTATGTCCTCCTCCCTCATCCTTATTTGGTGATATCCTGATTGCAAATAAATTTTGGAAAAGAACTTTGCTCCATGGAGTTCATCAATCAACTCATCGATTTTGGGAATCGGGTAACAGTTTTTGATAGTTTTCTTGTTTAGGGCCATATAGTCTTTGCACATTCTAATGGTGCCATCTTTCTTCTTGACTAGGACTATTGATGATGCAAAATGACTAGAGCTAGGTTGAATGTGTCCCATTTCTAGTAGATCTTTAATAGTTTTTTCGATCTCTTCTTTGAATTTTTGGGGATGGCAGTATGGTGTGGTTATCACTAGCTTTGCTCCCTCTTCCAACTCTATGGCGTGCTCAAAGCATCTTTTAGGAGGTAATCCTAGGGGGATATCTTCAAATACTCTCTTATATTTGCTTACCATGGGTTGGATGTCAATATGTATTGCTCTATCATGGGTGGAGGTTTTGTCAAGGATCATACATTGTGCAGCCCATTCTCCTTGCCCACGTCTAAAAATTCTCTCCATTCTTTTGCATGAGATGACCCTTGGGGCTCTGTTGATGCGTGTTTTGTGACACACACAAACACTCTAGAATAAAGTGTCCTTAGACGCTCTATCCTCTCTTGATAAAAATCACCTTTCGTGCTAAGATTGCGAGATAGGTCACAAGGTAATTCCAATGTTCCAAAGTTAGGGTGCGGATAGGCTGTGTGGTAGTTGTGATTTGCTGGTAATTACGAGGGGACTTACGCTAGGCTTGTTTAATTCACAATGAAGGTCTAGGCAATAGAGCTCTATTGTTTGGGTCTCGGATCAAACAAACTAAAAAAGGAGATAAGGGTTTAGAATTTCTAAGCTACTCCCTAAGAATCCAAGAGACGGTATTAACTTGGTGAAACCACTAACCACGCTTTGCTTCGCCACGCTCAACGACAACTACACAAAGTGGGTGCGATCTTCTGGGGTTTTGTGCTTAAGATTTCTTTACTACGAACAACACCATCAATAGAACAATATTATTCAAAGTAAACATTGAAGCATACACATCAAAAGCTCAGTCTAACTTTACGCATCGAATGCAAATCATCCATTCGACAAAAGTATGAGCTAAGTTAGACCATAAATTAATACTTATCAAATCTTACATTCATCTAACATACATGAAATAAAATCTAAACTATGATGAGGGATAAGAACCATGCCAACTCCAAAATAAGAGGAATGATCACCATCAATTTGAACAATGCATTACTTATTACTTTGGCAGTCGTATGCAACAATTTACTTATCTCAACATGTTTTGCAACATGCTCCCATGCTTTACAAATGAGGGACGAGCTCAATTTATAGGCTCCCCAATTAATATTCAATGGCCAAGATTGATTTAGAATCAATGGCCAAGATTACAAAATAAGACCCTAATTAGGGCTTGTCATAGCTAACTCTTCTTGACCAATGAGAAAATTACACTTGGGACACTTGTTCTTCCTGCTAAATATGAACCAACAATAAAATAGAAAGTTGCCGCATTGTGGAGTGCCAGGTTCATTGAATCTGGACATGCCGTCTTGGAACAATTTGATTGGTCGAGGCGCCACTTCAGCAGGTTGGATATCCTCCTTGGTCACCTTGTTCGTTTTTGCAATGGGGCGATGTGTGAAAAGGTCACAACAGGCTCCATTGGGTAGTCCCCTTAAGGTGACTTCTTGGCCTTCATGTTGAAAGCGAATTCTTAGGTTTGAGAGGTCAAACATGAAGCATCCTAGGGAGTATATCCAAGGGGTGCCTAAAATTAGATCAACATCTAGGGGTACCACGTAGAAATCCTCTTTGATAGGGTGCTTTCCGAAGATGATCTCCAATTGGGGAACTATTCTTGTGCATTGGACCCTAGCTCCCATGGCGGTGGCTGCTTCAAAACTTTTAAAGTTTATGGTTTTCAATTTCCTTTGTGTCACTAGTCTTTCATCAATAAAATTTTGGGATGCCCCACTATCCACGAGTGTGATGACTTTATGTCGTCTGAGGGTGCTCTTATTTCGAAATGTGCAATGTTTGGAAGCTTGGGAGATAGTGGCTAGAGTTACGTGATCTTCATCTTCATATCTTGCCATTTTGTTGGGGCTTTCCTCTCTTTCTTCTTTGGCGGTTGCTTCTATCTTGTGGGCTTGAACTTTTCTTTCACATCTATGGCCCCGCTCCCATGGCCCATGGCATGTGAAGCACAAGCCCTTCTTGTTTAGCTCATCGATTGATTGGCACCTATGTCCATGTTCCCGCTTCCCCTTACAATAAGAGCAGATTTTTTCTTGACATTCCTCCTTATATCTTTCATCCTTACGAGAGTACTCAGAGGGTGTGTTAAAGTTTTTGGGCCTATCTTTTGATTGGGTGTCTTCAATTTTCATTGCTTTTTGAATTGCTTCATCCAAGTTGGTGGGTTCTACTGCACTTACCACGCTTTTGATTGATCCCCTCAATCCTTCCAAGAACAAGTAGGTGAGTCTTTTTTGAGAGATTTCGGGTACCATGACCGCTAGTTTTTGGAATTCGGTGGCATAGTCTCCTATAGTTCCATGTTGTCTTACTTGGGTGAGTTCTCTAAAGTACCACTTGGGATGCCTTTAGTCAAATCTTTTGATTAGCCTGTGGGTGAAATCATCATAGGTGGTTATGTGTTGGCGGCCTTGGGTGATGAGACTGTGGTGCCACCATTCGTGGGCCATCCTTGTTAGATGTAGCAAAGCGAACTTAGTGGCATTCTTCTTGGTCATTGGATAGTGATAGATACATGTCCAACTTTTGGACTTATGAGCATGCCGTGGTTTTTCCTTCTCCATCGAAATTAGGGAGGATTAGCTTGCTCACTCTATTCTTGAGGTCTCTGTCGTGTTGGCTATTTCTTTCCTTCCTATGGGCAATTCTTAATTTGGCATCACAATAATCTTTAAAAGGGATGGTTCTCCTAATTTCAGGGTCAAGTCTATAGTATGCTGCTGCAATCTCATCTAGATTATCCTTGGGAGGTTCGTTTGCTTCCCCTTCTTCCATGTGTTCTTCCGTAGGTAAGAAGGAAGGTCTTGTTGGTCTAGACTTGGGTCCTTTCGAGGAGATGGGGTTATTGTTCTTGAAATGAGTGGAATTAGTTTCCCTCTCGTTATGGCTATTCATATTCTAGATGGCTTGGAGGAGTAGTTGGGTGATTCTTTAATTCCTATCATTTTTGTTCCATGAGGGCTTAGGGGGTTTGTTCCATGAAAGCTCTCATTTCGTTGCTCATTTTGTTCACTCATGATGTTGTTTGTGGTAAGCTTTTTCCTTTCCCCCTCTAAAGCTCTTTGAGCGCTTTGGCTATTTTGCATCAACTACCTCTCACAGGATGGCAAGATAGATGCTCTGATATCACTGTAGTGTCCCCTGTCCCAAATTTGCTTTACAATCCGTTTATTGATCCCAATTACTCAAACTAAGGTTCGGGAATTTTCTCTCCCAAATTATAACTCCTTGATGCTGCGGATCTAGATAGAAACCTGCATTCACCACATGAGCACATTCCACAAAATGGTATAGCTATTTGTTAGCATGAGGCACTTATAACACATTTATAGATATCCAAAGAGACAACATTAACCTTAGAGGAGGGACATGGAGGGTCTGCCCAAAGTCATATGCGAATCCTAAGAGGTTGTATACCACAACTCTCCCTGTTGGCAACTTGTACTTGCCTTCCCTGTCCATGCCACAACCCCGGAAGACACATGCCAACTTGAAGGTATGGGTAGAGCTTATGAGTAGCTCTTGGCACCTACCACTCCTCAGGCCCATCCTCATCACAGGAATGGATTGAGCTCTTGAGTGGAATCTTTAGGCCCTTCCCTGCTCCTCAGACCTGTTGTGACCTTTTTCACACATCACCCCATCAAGATGGGGACCCCCTAAATTTTGCTCCATTCTGGTCTTTTGGCTTTGGTTCGCTCTCTCTCTGGTCTCTGGTCCTTCCGAGGATGTCCTGTCGTTTGACCCAGGTTAAAGTATTGTTCAAATCTGTGAAATTAGGGTTTCCCGCCATCCAGGCTCTTAAGGGTCAAACCGAGTCACGAAATTGAAATCTAAGCTTAGTACAGCAGTCAGAAGACTTCCAGCAGAGTCCCCCTAAATTTTCACTGTATTCCGACAACTTACTAAAATAGTAAGTATTCAATTTGGGACTATTTTATTGAGATTTTGGAATTCTGTCAGTTCCATTGCATCCGAGTAACATCAAGCTGCCTACACGTAAATTTTGAGCCAGATCGGACGACTTGCTATTTTTGGCAGTTCAGGCTTCAAGAGCCATTTTCAGGGTTTCCACATGAGCTTTTCAGATGCATGTCTGGAGAATCCTTTTGGGTTTTCCAAAACCTTCGCAGTGATGTAGCATGCAAACTGAGACGATCACTTTCAGAGTTCAGCCTTCAGAGGCTATTTTTAGGGTTCGCATGCAGAGTTTTTCAACGCATGTCGGGTTTTTCTTTATGGGTTTTTCGAGAGCTTCACAACGGTGTGACATGCAAGCGGAGAAGATCAAAGTTTAAGGACTTACTATTTTTAGCCAGTGCATGCATACAGACCAGTTTTCTGGGTTTTTCTGGTTTTTTTGAGATCCCACGGGCAATATGACATGCAAAACCATCCGCCAGTGGATGAGTCACTTTTTCAGGCAGTTTCTATTTTTAGCAGGTACAGTCTGGCGGCCGCCCCCAACACTCCAGTTCAGCAAACAGAACGACATGCAGAAGGAACGAAGTCAAACGGAGACCGTTCGGGATACATACAAGTCAAATTAGGGTTTCCACTTTTATAGGGGGTAAAATCCAAAAATAGCCGAAACGAAGCACCCCACCAATGTCAGCACACTTCAAGGTACCTGCTGGCAAAATTTGAGCGAAATCGGAGAACTTACTATTTTTAGTAAGTCAGGGCACGGCTATAAATAGCAGGTCTGCACTCGAGGTTGGCATCAGAGTGACACTCAAGCTATCAAGATCAAGCGTTGCAACTTTCAGGCAAAACGGAGCTACTGAAGTCAGAAAGTCAAAACTTACTATAAATAGCAGGTGGCTATAAATGGTAGGTCAGGGCAGAGGACTGTCAAAACAGGTTCACAAGGTGAAGAAGATCATATGATGAAATTTTCAGGCAAAACGGAGCCTTAGAGGTTTAAAATCAAGGGACTTGCTAAAAATAGCACAACTTGCTAAAAATAGAATGCAAAAGCAATAGCAAGCAGAAACTCTTGAAATATTCTAAGTATGGGAAATGAAAGCTCATGGGTCAAAATGCGCCCACCTTCAAGGTTGATGTCTTTAAAATTTTCTAAGTATGAAACGGAAGTGGCACCCCTCAAATGCGCCCTCACCCTCAAGTTGTTGAAAATGTTAAAAAAAAAAATGTCTAAGGCAAAAACAAAAGCTCACCCCATGAAATGCGCCCTCAAGTCAAGGCTTACATGTGAAAAATGCCTAAGTGTTTGAATGGAAGCATGGCACATCAAATGCGCCCTCAAGAAGGAGAAAAGGTGAAAAATAAACTAAGGCGTGTAAAATAAAAGTAGACCCTTCAAGGTGCGCCCACCTCAAGTGTAAAAGGGTTGCTGGAGAAAAAGCGGCTAAGGCATTGAAATGAAAGTGGAGGGGTAGAAATGCGCCCTCACTTGAAAGTACCACCCCCCTAAATGCGCCCACCATGGAGAGGTTAACATGAAATTCTACTAAGGCATTGAAAATAGGAGCTCACCTAGTGAAATGCGCCCTCACCTTGAGAAGGATAATGGAAGCTTTGAAATTCTTCTAAGGCATAAAATGAAAGCTTGACGTAGTATTTTTGCCAAGGTAAAGTGAAGACCCTCAAAGAAAATTCCAAGTCCAAAGTGAAAGCTCATGGGTCAAAATGCGCCCACCTTCAAGACATTGAAAATGTTGAAAAACGCCTAAGGCAAAATTGAAAGTTCAACATCTAAAATGCGCCCAAGTTGAAAGTGAGGACTTAGAAAAAGTTTCTAAGTGTTGAAAACGAAAGTGCCAAGGTAAGAATGCGCCCTTGAAGGGGTTGATGAAATTAAAAATTCCTAAGGCCTAGAAATTTAAATTTGAATGAGAAAGAAATACGCCCAAGGAGTGAGGATTTAAATTTATTTCTAAGTATGTGGGCGAGGGGTGCAAGAATAAAAAATACCAAGGGTCAAGTACGCCAAAAGAGAAAATGTTAGAAAATTTTTCTAAGTGAGATAACATTTCACTAGGGAAAAATACGCCCTTGGCATGGAAGGATGATTTGATGAATTTTAAAATTTTCCAGACATTTAAACAGGGTTGGCGACTTGATAAAATATTTTCTAAGTGAAAATCAAATGAACCCGTTTAAAATGCACCCATGAGTTAACAGAGTTTGAAAATTAATTTCCTAAGGGAAATTTTAATATTTTCAGAGGAAATTCGTTTTGCCTAGATTATTTTCCTAACGGAAGTTAAATCTCAGAGGATGAATTATTTCGAGCATGCAAGTGATTTTAAATCACCCGGAGTTGAATATCTTAAAGAGAAAATTTAAAATGTCTAAGGCAAATTTTATGAAATCGAGGATTTAAATGACAGACATTTTAAAAGTTGGAAATAAATTTACAACTCCCACGGGTTTTTTGAGTTGAATTCAATTAAACACTGCGAGAATTCTTAAATGAAATTTTCAAACCGAATCAAGTGATTTTTCTCGCGAGTTGTTTAAATCGCCAAGAGTTAACTGGCAGACTAAGAGGAAAAATTCGAATTTTTACAAGGAAGGAATCATTATTAATGGCAACTGCCATAATGACCGGCTGACGACTAGCCCACTACTGCGCTTGAATTAGAAGATTCCGAACGAAGAGAGTGGAAAATTGATGAAGGTGCTAAAAATAGCCCCTGCACTACTTAGCAGGATTCTTCGAGAAGAGTTATTTAAACAATCTCTTCTCTCATTTCTCCTCACTTTTTTTTGAAGTTGAAGTTGCTAAAGAAGTTCTTGAAATATTCTCGAAGTTGTTGAGGAGAGAATTTCTTTGAAAGTTTATTTTATTTCGGAGTGTTGAGTTGCTGAAGAAATTTCTATTTGCCGAAGAGCTGAGAGCTTGTTGCTGCAATTTTGAAGATTGAAGTTGTTTTCCGGAGCTACTGGAGGTTTATTTTCGAAAGTACTACAAAGTGCTTGCTGCAGATTTTTACTTATTCAAGCTGCTAGAAGTTGAGAGTTGCTGAGGTTGACGAAGTCGAAACAAAGGATTTAATTCATTTTGTGCTGAGAAATTATCCACATTGCTGAAAGTTGGTAGTTGGCTGCAGTTTACTTCGCCAGTCGAAAGTGCAGTCGTTGAAAGCTTCTTTATAAGCTTGGAGTTTTTTTATACAATGGCTGGAGCAAAGGATGTTGCAGGAACAAGCAGAGCCGCAGGCAGAGCTGCAAACACTGAAGCAGGCAAGGCTAGCTCATCCCGGCAGGCAATGATTAAAAGGCTCGATAAGCCATTTCTCCCAAAGTCAGCAATAGTTTCAAAGTTGGCGGGATTAAATGACACCAACCTTGGTTCATTTAATATAAATGCACTCAAATCGAGGATGTTCGGGCTAGGGGGCCATCAACCATCAGTCACGGCACATAATATAATGAAGAGTGGAATCTACGCAGCTGCTAGTTTTCCGCCAGCAATTCAGTGTCCGGAGCTAATTATGGAGTGCGCCAATCACTACAAGCCAGAACGTAGGACGATTGTCTCTCCGGATGGTAAACTGCTCGCCAACTTCACACCGGATGCCATCGGAGAGGCATTTGGGATTCCGACTGCTGAGGAGATGTTATACAGGACAAATAAGAGGGCAGATAAGATGTACTCTTCCTCTTTCGAAAGAGTCACTGCAGTCATCAACAGAGTTTGGATGCAGAAGCCGAGGCCACCCCGCACTAAGCTCCCAAAGTAGATAATTGCCGAGGACGTGAAACAAGAATACTGTGATTTGATAATGATGCTGAGCCGGGTAAATGGGAGTGCACAGGCTTACATTTTCGAGCCTTGGATGTTCTACTTCATCGAGATCATCTTGGAGGGAAAGGAGTGTGTCGATTGGGCTAGGATGATTAGCAACCACATCGATGAGCAATTCAGGAGCCTGAAGGTGACGAAGACTTTCTACATGAGCTCATATGTAATTTACATGTTGGCCAGAATGACTAAGTACAGAGGGATTTCGTACAAGGAGCCAATCGGCTGTGCCCCTGGTCAATTCAAAATCCACGAAGCCTGCACACAGCTACATTTAGCTAACATTGCCAACTATAAACGGGCAAATGATGCATTCACAATGCACATTGCGAGGACACTTCAGCAGAGGACGCAGCAGAGAATATCTAAAGAAGCACAGACATTGATTGAGGAATATGGGTATTGGCTCATCCAATTCCCGAAATTCACATATATTAGGCTGCAGGGGTTCACTTCGTATCCGTATCGGTTACCACGATACCCCACTGATCACATAGTAATGCTTGAGGTATCTAGGCAATTGATTGCCTACGATAAGATTCAGAAAAGGAAAAAGAAGGGTGGACTTGATTTCCCTATCACCATGGAAAATTCCATTGAGGTGTGTCCCTCTTTGCAGGCAGCCCGAGAGGCAGAAGACGAGCTGCAATCTTATCATTTGTCATATCACATAGGCAGGCAAGATTTCGATCCTTACAGGAACATCCGGATGATACAGAACGTTGAATACCGGCACAGAGCTCATCTGGAGGACTTTTGGGCAAATGCAGTGGATGAGGCTGAGATAAGAAGAAGGATGTTTTCCAGACTTCCTCTCAAGCTGATTAGAGAATGTGAGTTTATTCCAGTTCCCGACTAGGTGGAGGAGGATGTCAACGTTATGCAACCCGACTATGGTCAGTTAGGGATACTCCTGTCCCACCACCTGATTGGTCCGAGCCAGAGATCATGGACTTGGACACGCTTTCTATCCCGGTGATGACTTTTACCAAGACTTGGGTCGACAGACATGTATGCAGACTCAAGAGCAAGTCGATCGCCCTCACTTATAGCTTGATGGGTGACCCAATGCCGTTATCGGTAAAAAAGGGGAAACAAATTGCTCAGACATCGAGGGCACAAGTAGAAGTGCCAACCCAACCGATACCGTTGAGGATAGAACAAGCATCACCCGTGCACTCACAAACTCAGTCTTCGAGTTTGAGAGTGGTTTCCTTATTTGCCGATCAGAGGGCAGGATTGGAGGAAGAGCGGTGACTTGAGGAGGTAGATCAGCCCAACGCTCGGGAATCAGCTAGTGTCAGTCTATCCAGGGGCGGCCAACAGGAGGAGGAAGAGGAAACAATGGCCGACACCCATTTTCAGCAGATGTTGGACACGGCTTTGGAAGAAGAAGAAAACACAGAACAGGGGACCCAAGGGTCGGGAGATACCTAGCTTATAGAGGAGGATGAGCCCGAGCAAACCAATGCAAGAAGAGAGGAAGTGCACGAGATGGAGGCAACAGAAGAACAGCCCCTTGTCATTTGTAATCCACAGCAGACAGTGCCTGATTGGCTTTCCGACAGAATGAGGAGAGAACCCGAGGATGACACGGATCCGGCCATTGAGATGGAGGAGTTCCTTAGGAGGATCAGTGCGCCACCAGAGAAGAAAAGGGCCCGAAAGTTTTCAAAGATCTCGATCGACGAGTCAGGTTCTCGCACGCTTCAGGTGGCTATTCTGAGGGAAGATTGTGATCGAACCGAGGAGAGGCCTGAAAATTATGTGATCACCACAGTAGAGTTGGGTCGTCCTACGGGAGCCCAAGTTATCGAGGAGTTCGATAACTCCTATCAGGCATTGAAGGATCAGTTGCTCCGCATGGAGGGGAAGTATAAGAAATTGAAGAAGGAGCACAAAACCTTGATAGGATACATGCAAAATCTAGCACGTCCAGGTGAACCAGCAAACCCAGCAGTGGAACGTCCATTAGAGCTTCCGAAGGAGTTAGTTGTTGCCTTAGAGGATTTGAAGAAAATGGAAATGGAGGCAGACAAGTGGGTTAGCCGTGTTCATACTGAGACAGAGAAATTCATGGAGGACCTCGCCGATGCTTATCGACAGGCCTCAAGTATTTTGGCACGGATGGATATAGTAGATCAGGCTTGGGGTGATACTCGCATCTATCAAACGAAGACTGTACTTCGTTTGGGGGCTTTGATGCATATACCTCTAGAAACCTTGGTGGATGGAGGTGTAATTCAGAGAGGTGATAGGTATGATTTCACCAGTTGGTACTCCTCGGTGGTCACAGGCCGCGGATTTCACGACGCAGCAAGGGCAGATTCAGCTAAAGTGAGGAAAGCAATGGGCAACATCTTGGGGGGAGTCCTCAATACATTAGGAGCCATATTTTTGCTAGAAAGTTGGTCCCAGAGGAGATAACTGCTGATGGCTTGAAAAGTAGACTGCCTCCATTCTTCTCAGCTGCGAGGTCACTTGTCCTAGATGACTTTGAGAATGTCTCCACGTTCTCTAGTATAATTCAGCATACCCAGGACGCCTTAGTGACATGGAAGAAATCTTGCATCAGACACGGACAGACGGTAGCAGTCTTGGAGTTCCAGCTCAACCATATTCCACCTATCTCTACACAGGAGGTTGAAGCAGTATTGGCCCGGTTGATCGAGTTTGCTATCCGGGAGAAGGCCAGTGGGAACGCGCTGCTTGATGAGGATCTTCTTGATGATGGTAGTGGGCATTAATTGCTCATTATGATTCCTGCAGGGGAGTGGAGAATATTCTATGCATTCATTGCCCACTCCTCTCTGTGGCGGTTTTTAGGGCAGAAACCCTAATCAGGGCATAGGTGGCTCGATCTGAGCCCTTCATTGTAATTCGATCTAAACCGTCCACTGAATTGGACTTATTATAAAAGGGGCATCCCCCCTCATTTGTAAAATAATTAGATAGAGATTAGAATTGGAATTGGATCAGAGCTAGAGAGTAGAAGGCATATAGCATTTAGCTTAGAAGTTAGCTTTAGATTGAGGAGGGAAGAAAACTTTCCTTTGAAAGTTTTGTAAAAGGTTGTTGTGAACACTTTTCATAAAACAAAGAGTTTCATTGCTTGGTGATTTCTTCTTTGTTATGAGTAGCTAGCAAGGCCATTTCGTCTTTCCAATTCAAGGTAGATAGAGTAAAATAGATTTTTTATTTCATGCAAGTAGTTGTTAGCTGTGGAGTGTGGCGTTGTGATTTGAGCATATCTTCTTTCATCCATACCACTAGCGGGCTTACTGATGGTAAGTTCGCCTTGCGTGGTCAACTGGAGTATCAACACTTAACTTCGATTATGGTTCATATGTTTGTATGCGCCGTATTGACGATATGAACGTGTTGCGTCATAGTTTGAACACTTTTCTCATCCTTTGAAGATTGCACCAACTTTGTCGGAGTTGTTCGAAAGGAGACAAAGCAAAGTTTGGTTTGAAGATTGTTTAAGTCGATCCTCGTCCTCCACCCTTTAGAAGTAGATTTGTAGAACCCCTATCCCTATCCCCTTTAAATTATGCATTTTCCGAGTCAATCTAGATACCAGAACAATATTGCCAAATCATTCATGTCCTAATTGCTTCACAGAATCGAACAACTACGTAAGTCCCCTTGAAATAACCAGCAAAACACATCAACCAACTGAGTCTATTCGTGATAAAAGGAACCTTGGAGTCGAACACATGAACTTTCAAGCAATCTTAGCATGTGGGACACTTTGATCAAGAGAGAATAGAGTGACCGTTGGACAACTTTATTCTGTGCTGGCGCTGTCATAAAAAGCACGTCAACGATTCTCATGCTTTGGAACAACTATGAGTTCAAGGTTGATTATTACGTGGTGAACATGGGGGATATCGATTTAGTCTTGGGCATGAAGTGGCTTCATTCCCTTGAGGAAGTCACTCTTCGTCTCAAAGACATGGAGATTCATTTTGATGTCGATGGGAAGACACATATCCTGAAAGCCATTCAGGACAGCAATGTCAAGACTATTTCCTTTTGTCGGATGGAGAGGCTCATGCGACATGACATGGTAGAGTGGGCTGCCGAGTGCACATTGGCACCTATACAGGAGGGACAGCACAAGACTGAGTATCATCTTGACATTCAACAGTTGAGAGTCAAGCATGAGAAGGTATTCAGTGATATTCCACCAGGGAGACCTCCAGACAGGGGCATTGAGCACATTATAGAGCTTAAGGAGGGCGCCAAGCCCGTCATGATTACTCCTTACAGGCATCCTAAGAGGTTGAAGGATGAGATAGAGAAGACTATCAAGGAGTTACTGGCTATGGGTCACATTCGACCTAGTAAATCACCATTCGCTTCTTCAGTTGTTCTGGTGAAGAAGAAGGATGGCACCCTTCGCATGTGCATAGATTACAGAGTCCTGAATAAAAGGACTATCAAAAACAGGTACCCAATACCTCGTATAGATGAGCTTATTGATGAGCTCCATGGTGCATGCTATTTCACGAAGATAGATTTGAGATCAGGATATCACCAGATCAGAGTTCGTGAGCAGGATGTTGAGAAGACTGCTTTTCGTTGTCATTGTGGACACTTTGAGTTTGTGGTGATGCCATTTGGGCTAACCAATGCGCCTGCGACATTTCAGTCCACCATGAACAGGGTCTTTCATTCGCAATTGAGGAGATATGTACTTGTCTTCTTTGATGACATCTTGATATACAGTAGGACATGGCAGGAGCATTTGGGTCACTTAGAGACAATACTCGGTATTTTGGAGAGGGAGTCCTTGTATGCCAAGGAATCCAAATGTGATTTGGGAATGACTGAATTGTTATACTTAGGTCATATTATCAGTGCAGAGGGAGTGCGGATGGATCCTGAGAAGATCCGTGCTATTATAGATTGGCCTACTCCGGCGAACCTTACACAGCTGCGAGGATTTCTTGGATTGTGTGGTTTCTACCGCAAATTTGTGAGTGGTTATTCACGACATGCAGCACCTATGACGGATCTGTTGAAAAAAGGTGCATTCTGTTGGACTCCCGAGGAACAGGAGTGTTTTGTGAGGTTCAAGGAGCTGATGACTACGTGTCCAGTGTTGGCACTGCCAAATTTCTCGAAGCCTTTTGAGCTTTAGTGCGATGCTTCTGGTGAGGGCATTGGAGTGGTGCTTATGCAGGACAAGCACCCTATTGTGTATGAGAGCCGTAAACTCAGAGGGCCAGAGAGGCTCTACAGTATTTATGATAAAGAGATGCTAGCTATAATGCACGCCTTGGCAAAATTCAGGCAATATCTCGTGGGCAGTAAGTTCTGCATTAAAACTGACCACAACAGTTTGAGGCATTTCCTGGGGCAGCGAGATCTCAATGATCGTCAGCAGAAGTGGGTGAGTAAATTGTAGGCATATGACTTTGATATCTTTTTTATCAAAGGCACCCAGAATGTAGTGGCTGACGCCCTCTCACGGAGGCCTTATCTGAACTCTATGGTTCACATTACTGAGGATTGGAGGCATTTGATTGTGGCAGAGTATGCCAAGGATACCTGGGCATCTAGTATTGTTGAGGGATCGATGGTTGACACCAGATACACGCTTGTGAATGACTTGATCATTTACAAGAATAGGATTTATTTGACCCCAAGATCAGAGATGAAGAACATTATCATGCAAGCCTTTCATGATGTACCTACAGCAGTTGACGGCTTTTTATGACAACGCCAAAGACGTAATAAAGTTGTCTAACGATCACTCTATTCCCTCTTGATCAAAGTATTCCGCATGCTAAGATTGTGTGAAAGTTCATGTGTTCAACTCCAAGGTTCCTTTTATTGCGAATAGACTCAGTTGGTTGATGTGAATATGCTGGGTATTCCAAGGGGACTTACGTGAATTGCTCATTTAGAAGAAAGGGATTTTCAAATTTCGGGAGATTTGTCAATGAAGCTCGAGTTCTTAAGCTAACCAGATAATGCTGAATGTAAAAGGATATAAGGATTAGAGATGCTACCATCTATTCCTAAAGGGGTGGAGTGATGAGGATCGGCTTAAACAATTAAACCGCACTTTGCTTCGTCTTCCTCTCTCGACACAACTCGACAAAGTTGGTAATCTTCAAAGGATGAGTAAGATGTTCAAATTGTGATTCAACATGTGCACTGGCCACAACACTTAAATGAACACACTTAATCACAACCGGGTTAGGTACCGATATTCAGCTTGACTACACAACGTAATCTCTACCATCGCCAGGTTTCTCCGCTTAGTGGTATGGATGAGAAGATATGCTCAAACCACAACGCTTTACACTCCACAATTAAACACCGACGGTATAAAATAAAGCTCATCGCACTTACTAATCTGAATTGGAAAGACGAAAAGGCCTTGCTAGCTATTCACAATAAAAGATAAAACCACCATGCAATGATAAACCTTTGTATTATGAGGGTTTTCCACAACAACCTCTTACAAAACTTTCAAAGGGAAAGTTTTCTTTCCTTTTCAAATTAAGCTAACTTCTAAGCTATCTCCCTATCTACTCTAACTTCTATTCTCTCTACTCTCAATCTCATATCTACTGAGTTACAAATGAGGGCGGATGCCCCTTTTATAGTTGGCCCAGTCCAACGGACGACTTAGATTGAATTACAATAAAGGGCTCAGATCGAGCCACATATGCCCTAATTAGGGTTCTTGCCCTAAAAACCGCCACAAAGAGGAGTGGGGCAATGAATGCACAGAATATTCTCCACTCCTCTGCAGGAACCATTATCTGCAATTAATGCCCACTTTCTTCCTCTAGAAGATTCTCGTCCAGAAACGTGTTCCCACTGTTTGTCTGCCAATTTTGTTGCATTAGGAGGAGAGGCGAGTACGTGGTTGATATGAAAGTGATGAGTAAAGAATTCCTCCTGTTCGGCCCTCCTGTTGCTTTGACTCCAGTACGCACTTCTTCCTTGCAACTTTCATATTTCTTTAGCCCATTGCCTTGGGCGCATTTGCCTCTTTTGCATCACGTTCTTAGTGCCTTAGACAAATCTTCACTTTCGTTTCCAAAGTTGCAACGTTGTCTGGCTTCATCAAGTCCTCATGCCTTGGCTTCAACGTTCATCCTGCAAAACAAAAGAAGAGTATCAGAACACTTTATAATCTAAATTCACTTTACTTACCTTATTTCCATGTTCTGACCGCTTGATCTCCGAATCTTGATAGAATTCATCACTTTTCTAACAAACTTTCATCATGGGCGTATCCACCACCTTGCCTGGAGTTTGTGCCTTAGAAGATATTTCATCTTGGGGGGTGCATTTGAACGCTTGATGTTCGAGCTTCAGTTCATTTTCAAATTCCTTCATGCCTTAGACAAATTTCTTCCCCGTGAGTGTATTTGACCCCCTCTGCTTTCCTTTTCGATGCCTTAGAAAATTTATCCATCTGAGCCTTAGGAACTTTGTTGAACGGGTGCTAGGCCAAAATCCCTGCCGAAACAACACGAGCAAGGTGTGGAAGAACCTCAAATCATCTCCCAGTGAGAAATATCCAATACCCAGAAGAAATTTCCCCTCAGAAATCATCGTTTTCATGTGTATCCAAACGAAGGGGTACATTTAATTTTTATTATTTTGAAAATAATAAAATTGCTAAGGTTCACCCGTTTTTTTTTTTACTCTGGAGGAATTCCACGCCTGTAATCTCCATTTTTCCTGCCTTAGTATTTTCATGCTTCCCTGAAGAAATTCCCTCCTGCATCTGGGAGCATATCACCTTGCACTTAGAGATTTTATACCACCTCCTCCAGGCGTATTTTCTAATTTCCCCTTAGAAAATGCCTTAGAAAATTTATTTTAAATATCACATCCTTGGGCACACTTCATAACACATACCTTTACCTTCGTTTCCCAAGCAATTTCACGCCTTAAAATTTTGCCTTACACTTAGCAACTTTTCTCAAGTCCCAACTTCCTTGGAGCGTATTTGAAGTCTTCTACTTCCATTTTCTAACTTAGAAATTCCTTCAACATTTCCTTCTCTCTAGGCGTATTCCCTTCAGTGGCATTTTATTTTAATGCCATAGACAAATTCCTAAGTCTTATATCTCCTCCTTACCCTGGGCGCATATGACTCCTTGAACTCTCATTTTCAATGCCTTAGAGATTTCTCAACTTGTCATTTCCTCCTTATGATGGGCGCATTTTACCCCATGAGCCTCCATTTCCCTCATATTTAGAAAATATTCTAAGTCTTGCCTTCATACTTCCTTAGAGGGCGCATTTAGAGGTTTGTGCTTTTATTTTTCAACACTTAGAAAATTCTCAATTCAGCTTCACTTGCTGGGCGCATTTACCACCTTGTGCTTCTATTTTCCTTTACTTAGAATACTTTTTGAGTGGCCTTGCTTGAGGGCGCATTTGAGGTCTTCTACTTTTATTTCCCCACGCCTTTGACATCTCCTTCTATCATCTTCCTTGGATGCATATGGAAGGGGTGTCCACCTTCACTTTTCTCCACTTAAACTTATTTACCTCATACTCCTTCTAAGGGCGCATTTAGGGGGGGCTACTTCTATTTTCATGCCTTAGAAATTATTTCAACCAGCAAGCTACCTTGGGCGCATTTTGCCTAGGTAGCTTCCATCTTGCCTTAGAGTATTTCTTGGCCTTCATCTATCATGGGGCGCATTTGAGACATTGAACTTTTATCTTCATTATGGGCGCATTCCCATGTGTGAGCTTTTATTTTGAAGGTGGGCGCATTTGGAAGGGGTTACTTTCATTCTTGTGCCTTAGGCGTTTTTCTCATCTTCCTTGGGCGCATTTCAAGGGGTCCACTTCTACTTGAGGGTGCATTTTGACCCTTGTGCTCACATTTTTACTTTCCATGCCTTAGATTTTTCTAGGCATCCTCCAACATGGGCGCATTTGACATAGCTTACTTCCAATTTTACGCCTTAGCACTTTTCCAATGATCTCCTTACCCTTGGGCGCATTTTAGCTGGGAAGCTTTCACTTGAGGGCGCATTTACACATGTGAGCTCTTAATTTTGCCTTGTAAAATTTCTCTTAGCCACCTCCAGCACAAGGGCGCATTTCATAGGATGAAATTTGATTTTGACTTAGAATTTTTGCCTTGATTATTCCATCAAGGGCGCATTTAGAGGGTCAAACTCACATTTTCCATGCCTCTGCCTGCCCTTGCTTTTGCATTCTATTTTTAGCAAGTCCCTTGATTTACGACTTCTACAGCTTCGTTCTGCCTAAAAATTTCACCATATGATCCTCGTAGTTTGATGAACTTGTTTTGCCTGTCCCATGCTCTGACCTGCCATTTATAGCCACCTGCTATTTATAGTAAGTTCCAAAGTTGCCTGACTTCTGTAGCTCTGATTGACCTGAAATTTTCACCACGTGGTCCTCATCACTTGATGACCCTGTTCACACCTGCCTCTCGTGCTAATCTGCTATTTATAGCCGCGTTCTGGAGGTGTCTTACTATAAATAGTAAGTGCTCGGATTGTGCCCAAATTTTACCAGTAGATTGCCTGAAGGATGTTGATCGCAATGGGATATCTTCGTTTTTCAAAATTATGGCCTTTTACCCTACTTTTTAGGCACCGAAGTATAAAACCCTAATCTGACTTGCATGTGCCTCAAATGACCTCTGTTTGACTTGATTTTTTGCTATATGTCGTTCTGCTTGCTGAACTGAAGTGGTGGGTAGCTGCTAGGATGACACTGCTATTTATAGTAAGTGTCCGGAAAGTGGTCAACCGGATGTCGGACGAGTTTGCATGTCACAGTGCCCGTGGGATCTCAAAAAACCCAAAAAACCCCAGAAAACTGGTTGACATGCGGGCACTGGCTAAAAATAGTAAGTCCCTGAAAACTGATCCGTTCTGCTTGCATGTCACATCATTGCGAACGTCTCGCAAAACCCACATGGAATATCCGGACATGCACTAAAAATCTCTGCATGCAAATCCTAAAAATAGCCTCCGAAGGCTGAACTCTGAAAGTCACCATCTCGGTTTGCATGTTACACCATCGTGAAGGTCTAGAAAAACCCAGATCAATTCTCCTGTCATTTATCGGAGAATTGTATGTTGAAGCCCTGAAAATAGCTCGTGAAGCCAGAATTGCTAAAAATAGCTAGTTGTCTGAATCAGCTCAAATTTCATGCGTAGGCCCTTGGAAGCTGCCTAAATGTGTTGAAGTAGTTAGAATCCCGAAATCTTGATGAAAAGCTCACAGATTGAACACTTGCTAAAAATAGTAAGTCGTCAGAACATGATAAAAATTCAGTGGGAGCCTCCTGGAAGCAATGTTAAGCTTATCTGTCAATTTATCAACTTGATTTAATCTTAATCCAGCCTGAAAACCCTAACTTCACAGATTCCCTTCAGACTCAGCCAAAATTTCTAATTAGGTCAAATACAGATACATCCCCAGAAGAACAGAGAAATCAGAAAGAGAGAGAGACAAAAAACAAAAGCCAAAAGACCAAAATGGAGCAAAAATTGGGGGTCCCCATTTGAATGGGGCGATGTGTGAAAAAGGTCACAACATGTACCTCAAGGAACTATCAACGTCAACCAACTCTTCAACTTCGAAGGATTACCCATGAATGTGCAAGATGCCCCTTGTAGGTGCATAGAAGAACATATCAGCCCCTCCTATGTTGTTGATATAAATCTAAACAACAACCTCCCAACTAAAAATCAGACCCCAAGTGAGTGCAAATATCATCACCAATGTCATAAGATGATAGTATCATCCATACGCCATTACCCAATGGTGAAGAGATGATCCAAACCTCTCTGAAACACCCAAACAGTTGCTATCCTCCAAGTAGCTTGCAGGATTTCCATGTGAAATAAGGCAGAACAACCATCTCTTAGCAAAGTGTGGAGTGGATCATCATGAACTAGGGCAGAAACACCAAGATCTACATGCTTTCTTCCAATCCCTATGACATGGTCCAGCTGGAACACAAGCATTAGTAACTCAAAACCAAACATTATAGCAATACCCCCATACCTTGTGTCAAAGTGCATCTTCACCTCCCAAGTATGCCCAAAAAAGGCAAGTATCTCTATGGCATGCATCACAAATCTCTAAAATAGGGCAGCCTCCAATGCTATCAAAGAATCACTATGATGATAGGGTTGCACTTTGTCATTAACCAACTCTTTATCTTCAAGAAAGACCAATGAATCACCACAAACTAATCACTTATGTCTCCCTCTCCATGTGAACATTTGGTACTGATCCACCAAGTGTATGGTCAACTACTTTCACCCCTCTAGGGTTTGAGGGGCCCTCAAACAAAGGCAACTCATGATGCAAATCATATATATGAACAAAATTTTCTGAATCATACCTTTCCACTTGTCCACCCAAATTTGTACACTCTTCTTGTTTGCTTTCCTTTGCTTGCACCATCACAATGCACCCTTCCCTAGGAATAAATAGAGATCTAAGGTGTGACTCCCTTTGCCTCTTTGCTTGATCTAGTTGGTTAGGAAGCCAACATCTTTGCTCTCCTAGCTCTTTGCAACCATCCTTCACACATATCTTGTGTCTTCTTCACATCTTCCATAGTATGGTATGCAAAATTAGAACCTTTGTGGCTTGAATCCACAATACATTCCTTATATTTAACACTCACATCTTGAATGCCAACATTGGGAGATACCTCAACACCATTCCCCTCATGTGACATAGCTGCTATCTCATGGTTATGCACGGAAATATGACTACTATCATAAAACAGAAAATCAGAACTTTCATCATATCTCTTTGTAGTGCCTTCAATCACCTCAAAATTCTCCTTCCTCATTGTTGCAGGTTCTCCAACAAGTGTCGATCTATTGTGACCTATTTCACACATCGCCCCATTGCAAATGGGGACCCCCTTCTTTTTTGCTTTTTGGTTTTTTTTGCCTTGGCAACGCAACTGCTTATCACCATTTTATTTACAATGAGGAATTAGAGTTTTATGGAAATCATTTGAGCCAAGTAGAGAATTCAAGCCCGTATCAGTGCCTAGATGTCATGGAAGTGCTCAGAAGGACCGGTAGATGAGGAACGCCATTGCTTTGAGTCATTTCTGACACTTCCTATTTTTTAGGGATTCTGCTTTTTTGCTTTTTTCTTTTTTGATTTTTGGCATTTTTAGGCCATTCTGGAGTTCCTATTTTCTAGGGATGCTTTTTGCTTTTTCTATTTTTGGAAAGTTTCTATTTTTGGATTTCACAGAGCATGAAGTCAACACACCTCCAAAAATCATGAAAATCAAGGTAAAATGGCAAAAGTTTGGTGAAAATGGCTAAGTTTGATGAAGGGCGCCCATGAGGAAAGAATGGCAGACAAGACATGAAGTCCGCCCTACCTTTGGCATGCAAGCCAAGGCTAAAGTCCGCCATGGCATGAGAGACCTCCAAGTCCGCCCATGGCTTGAGGAAGCATGAAGTCCGCCCAAGGAAGGAAGAAGTGGATGGCGAGGGAAGAGGCCAAGTCCGCCCATGGCGCAAGAAGGCTGAAGTCCGCCCTGGCAAGGTGAGGTCAAAGTCCGCCCCAAAAAGTCAATGGCAAGCAAGACCAAAGTCCGCCCATGGCAAGGAAGAGCCCAAGTCTGCCATAGAGAGGAAGGGAAAGATAAATGGAATGAATATGTGCCAAGTCTGCCCTTGGACAAGGCAAAGCTAAGATGCGCCATGGCAAGGAGAAGGGTGAAGTCCGCCCTAGACAAATGAAGGATAAAATACACCATTGGCTAGGAAAAATAAGAAATTCGCCCAACTTTGGAAGATAAATTTTTCTAAGGCATGGAAAAATAAAAAAATGCCTAGAGAGAGATGAGGTTAAGCAAGCACGAAAGTCACTCTTCGGCATGACGGAACGAAATTCTTTGACACAAAATGAAGAATGTCTGGCAGAGCAAGTATGAAGTCCGCCCCTCTCAACATGAAATAAATTTCTAAGGCATGGACATAAATGCAAAATGGCAGAGAAACCTCCAAGTCTGCTTAACCCAGAAGGAGAGAGAAAATTTGAAAATTTTGACTAAGTCAGATGTTTGGCACAAGGAAAAGTCCGCCTTCCAACAGGGAAGCATGGCCAAGCATTGGTGAAGTCCGCCATGAAGATGTCCAACCACAGGATCAAGTGTGCCTAGAGGAAAATGCATCTCGTTCGGCCAGCTTCAAAGTCCGCCCTTGGCATGAAAATCTTGAAGTTCGCCCCCCTTTCCAACATGGTAAAAGTTTCTAAGGCATGGAAAAGGCATGACTAGCAAGAAAACTCCAAAATCCGCCCTCAAGCAAGATGGAAGATATCTAAGGCATGAAGTGCCTAGAGGAGAGATGTGAGATGGCAAAGAAGCTTCCAGGTCCGCCCACCCAAGAGGAAAATTGGCAAATCTACTGAGAAGTCCGCCCAACTTTGGAGGCAAGGAAAATTTCTAAGGCATTGGCAAAGTGTGCCAAGCATGAGAATGTCTAAGCACTCACCAAGTTCGCCTAGTATGAAGATGGCAAGCCAAAGACAAAGTTCGCCCAAAAGAAAGTGCACATGGTCTAGCCAAAGATGAAATCCGCCAAAGCATGTCTAGCCAACCTTGAAGTCTGCCATGCACTTATCCAAGCTAGCTTCAAAGTCCGCCTTGTCTAGGACATAGCCAGGTCCGCTAGGGAGAAAGAAAAAGAATTGGCTTGCCAATGAGGAAGTCCGCTCAAGCATAATAGAAAATTGGCATGACATGTGCCAAAGTCCTCCAAGGTTAAAAACAAACATGGTAAAATTTGCCAAGAGGAAGCAAAAAAAATGGCTAAGTGTGGAATTTTCCTACAATAAAAGGATCAAATTTTGACTTAGTGTTGGAAATGAAGAGAAATAAAGAGGAAATGAATAAAATTCTTGCCCAAGGATGGAGTCTGCCCTACTCAGCACAAGCCAAACTCGGAATTGAAGGCAAATCCACAGGTAAAGTTCATTCGAGCATAGAGATGGCCAAAATCTTGGCTAAGTGTTGAATGGTCCACATGAAGGCATTACAGAATGAAATTGAATAGCCAAAATTTGGCTAAGTATGGGAAATAATTCACAAAGACAGTTCCAATTTCCTCCATTTTGGCGAAAGCACAAGAGAGTTCTTCTCCAAATTCAAGGCACTTGAAGGAATTTCAAAGCAATTAGGAAGAAAAAGTTCAATAACTGCTCCAAGGGGAGACTTCCAGACTTCAAATGCAAGTGAGAAGAAGAAATAAAAATCCCGAAGTAAATCCAAGATCAAAGCCAGGAAGAAACAAGCACAAAGGACAAAGTCGTTGGTGAAGAAGGATATTCTAAGGCAAATGCATGAAAAAAGAACAAGGAGACCAAGGAGGACATCCAACATGCTGAGGTGGTGCCACGTCATCTTCCAACCAATCAAATTGTTCCAAGTCATCATGTCTAGGTTCAATGAACCTGACTTATCTATGGAGTTGGTTTATATTTAGCAAGAAGGACAAGTGTCCCAAAATGTAATTTTCTCATTGGTCGAGAGGTAGTTAATTATGACAAGCCCTAATTAGGGTTTTATTTTGTAATCTCGATCGTTGATTCGAAATCAATCTTGGCCATTGAATTGTAATCGGGGAGCCTATAAATTGAGCTCGCCCCTCATTTGTAAGAGGTGAGGTGAGTTGTATAAGATTGTTGCGACAAAACTATTTTCGTTTATAAAAGCTCTTGTGCATGATTTGCTAAGAACCACTTTTGTTTTCAAGTAGTGTGCAAGGTTTTCATACTTCTCCTTCAACATCTAGAGTAGAGTTAAAGTAGTATTTCATTTACATGTTTGTTAGATTTGATAGCAGTGGTGGATGAAATTAAGCTCATACTTTTGTTGAATGGATGATTTGCATTCAATGTGTAAAGTTAGCCTGAGCCATTAATTTGTGGATGCTTAACTTTTGTTTGTTTTAATTATCAATTCAAACATGAAAATCATTATCACTTCCGTTGAAGATTGCACTCGCTTTGCGTAGTTGTCCGAAGGAGGCGAAACAAAGTGTGGTTACCCTATTTTATCTAGTCACTGTCGTCTCTTGATTTCTTTGGCATAGTTTAGATCTCTAAACCCTTATCCTTTTTGCCTTTTTTTGGAAAATCTGAAATACCCATCAAAAAGAGCCTTCAATGATAAAACTGTCTAAGTCCTCAGCTTGCAAGCAAATTATAACGTAAGTCCCCTTGTGATTACTAGCAAATCACAACGCCCACTGGCCTTATCCACATGTCATGACCTGACCAAAGAAACATTGAAGTTATTGCACTGTCTTCTTAGTATTTGCAATTACTTTTCAATAGAGGATAGAGTGTCCTTGGGCATTTTATTCTGTGTTCGGTGGCGTACTCAAAACACACACCAACACGGTCCAACATGAGTTTTTCCATGAAAATCATAAGCCTTAAGGCTGATCCTCTTGGCTGTCATAACATGATAATTTGAAGATAAGGGACTATTGTCATGCATCAGTAAATGAGCCCTTACCTCATGCTTTAGTGTGATGTCTTCCTCAATCCCAATCATCTCTCCTTCCATGAATGGGTGCTCATTCATTAGTGCAGGTCCAAGGGATGTCTTCAATGGAAAATCAAGTGTGTCATGTGCCATAATTTATGTCCCATGGCTGCAAGCTAAATCTTCATGTGTATAGATCTCTTTTGTCTTCATGACTTCATCATGGGATCCTCTATGTCCTCCTTCCATGTCTCCACCCTTTGTCATCTTTCAACAAAGCTTATCCTCGTGATCTTCCGATTCTTGAATAGCCCTTTGTGTGCTCCTCAAGGAATCCACTGCATCCTCAAGCTCCAGGGCGAGCTTGTCCACCTCCTCTTCTTTTCTTCCCAAAGCATCTGAGTATATCTCACCAAGTGTGAGGAGATGATCTCTGTTTGTAAGTAAGTGTAGGTAGTTTGACTTCACTACCACCAAAGCCTCCTTGAGTTTGTACAAGTCATCAAGAGATATACCTCCAGAATCTGCATGATTCCCTAGAGCCTTCCAACACAAACCTACCATCATCTTATGAACATGATAAAAATGAGCTAGGGCTGCCACAATCTTACCTTCGTTTACCTTCAATTGTCTTCAATTGTCCTTCCAAGTGATGTGACTGATGAGACCCATCACCTCCATGCAACATTTCTATTTGGTCTTCATAAATGCGCACCTCCAAATCAGCTTCCTTCATGGCCTCTTCTTCATTACATCCATGTGTGGAAACTAGGTCATCATTATGCTCCATCAAAGGATCTCCATCAAAATAATGAGTAGAGTCTTCTACATCATGATCTTCCTCATTGGCTGATCTAGAAAGAGTATGCACAACTATAACCTCCTTAACCACCAAGGGATCCTTCAAATCTTGCAATGTCAAATCAATGTTATCCAATTCACTTTGTTCACTACATATTGAAATTTCTGAGTTGCTCACATATGTATGGGCAACATCCAACTTAAGGGCACTCGAACCACAATTCGATTCCTTGACAAAATGATGTAAAGGTGATGAAGCAATGTTAGGCTCAATTAATGAAACATTACAAGAACCCATACCTTCATGTAGCTGATCCAATATGGCTGGTTTGACCATCTCCATGGCGGTATTTTCTTCAATCTTCATGTGCTCTTCATTTGTACCTTTGATAAGTGAATCTCCTCTGTCCTTGTCCTCATAGGGCTGAAGTGAGTTCTTGAACATGTCTTCTTTAGGGCTGCATGCTGATTGATTCTTGTACTCCTCATAATTACTTATAGGCTGCAAGTCACAAACAAGCATTTCTTCGTCTTCTTCTTCTGATCCACCCAAAAATTGATTGAATGTGAGAACATCTCGAATTTTCTTAGGAAGAGAGTGATATTCATTAAATCTAGTACAAATATATCCATGAAACATAGTTCCATCCATAGTTCCAAATGTAGAAGACACATCAACCAATTGCTTGAATCTGATATGCAAATGTTAACACCACAAGTTAACAAGATCAAGGCTCTGATACCACTGAAATATCCCAACTAGGATATTGGCTTAATTTCTAATTTTTTGAACTCAAATTTCAGCCCTAGTTTTCTGCACTTTACCTTTCTGCTCAAATCCTAGCTTCAAATATGATTTTTTGATTTCAATCAAACATGAACAACAAACATATATGCCTCCAAATGCTTGAACAAATAAGCAATTATGATTATCTTTTCAATCATGAATACAATATCTTGTTTCAGACCTAATCAAGTACTTACAATAGCCACATAACATGCTAAAACATCATGTAAATTTCACCAAATCATATACCAAATGTATAGCTAGGTTATTAGATGAATTAGACAATGAAGAAACACCAAAAATGCCACCAAATGGTCCGGAAACCAACCACAATAGTTTGTTGTCATATAACAGAAATATGAAGTCTGAAAATGCATCAAATACCATGGGCAAGCATGCCAAACATGCCCAGAAATCTACTGACCACAACTGAAATAAACCCTAAGGTTTTTACATACCAACATGCAAAAATGGTTACCAAATGATGGAATCGCCTCTCCAAATGTGGCACCAAAATGAGGGTTGGAAACCTTTGCACAAGTGAACACCAATGACTCAAAAATGCTGCTCCCAAGAAGGCGACTTAGGTTTGCTCTGCTGCTAGTGCAATTCTAAAGCAAACACAACACCAAACTTCCTCTAAATGCCCAAATTTCTCCTTCAATGCTAGTCGCCCTTCTTCCTAGATATGATGCACCACTTCTAGCGCCAAACCCTAGTCATGTCACCCTCCAAAACGTGCCAACAACTCTGATCCAAAGATCTGATTGGAATTTTCGCTCTTCTTCTTCAAATGATGCCAATGAAGTACAAGTAGGCCTCCGTTATGAAGCCTTCCCAAGATGAATTAGGTTTCATCCAATTCACTCTATATCCTCAAGGGTTTTCGTCCTTGGAATATGATGCAAATAAATTGCAGACCAAAAGGAATAAGATAATATGTTGTAATGTCCCCATTCTCAAAGTGGCTGCTTGGAGTTGAGTACTAGCTCATTCACCATTCTCGTGAGCTAGTCATCGTGGTAAGGGAATGTTATTGGGCCATGTGAATCATAATTTTGATGAGTTGCTTTTGGAGATTAGAAAGGGGAAATTATCCTTAATGGAAAATAAAATATAATGTTGATTATATTTTATTATTATTTCATGTTCCACTTGCAAAGTCAAAGCAATCTTATAAGAAATAAAGGAGGGGAGTTTTAAAACAAATAAAATATTATTATCTTCCTTAGTTGGCTGGCCCAATTGAAATCAAATCGGATTTGCTTCAAAATCAAATTCTCTCTCCTAAGTCGGTTTAGAGCCTTATTGAAGAAGGCATTGAATGTTTTGATTAGATCAAATCTGATCCTCCCTTATGACGGTTTGGACAAGGGCGGTTTAAGAAGGCATCAAATATTTTAATATTTAAGATCAGATATGATCCTTCCCTAAGTCGGTTTGGTCAAGGGCGGTTTAGAGCCTTAATGAAGAAGGCATTGAATATTTTGATATTTTTAGATCAAATCAGATCCTCCCTATAGCGGTTTAGACTAGGGGCAGTTTTAGAGCCTTATTTAAGAAGGCATCGAATGCTTGGAGGCATATGATGAATTGATCTTCTGGCAAACATTGTATTGGAGAGTTTTCTCTTGGCTGGAAGTGAATTCTAGTTGATTCAAGGTGGTGTTCCCTTGAAACATTAGTGGTTCAATGATGACCCCATTCCACCATGGGAGGTGAATTCGCATGGAGTTCATCATAAAGCTTAATTGCTATGTTTTTGTGGAGCTAGGACTTTGAAAGCTGGGATTTGAAGACTTGTTTTATTGCAGGTCCAAGAAGGAATCAAGTAGATTGGGTTGCATTTTTTACTTCAAAGAACAAGTCGCTTCTTTGGCATGTTGGGGTTTCATTCTTTAAGAGTTTTTGCATTGTGGGTTGGCTGGAAATCCATATCAGGTTTTCACAAGTTGTTGGTAATCAAGTTTCAGACTTGATATCAGTCATATTTCATCCTTTTTCAAGCATTGGAGGCAAGCTAGGCTAAATCACTACCTATCTGAGCTAGGCGATTTCATGATTTGAGCTAATCTTGCAATATTTGATGAGTTTCAACATTTCTGGGTCATCTTCAGGTGTATACCAGACTGAATCAAACCTATATCAATCATTCAATCAAAGGTATAGCCTTCTCATATCATTCCAAGGCATAGTCGACTCAATATCCAGCCATATCGACCCAAATTGGAGAGGATTATGCATTGTTTTGGATTAGGGTTGGTGGGCAGATTGCATACCAACTCTTACAGAGTTATTATCAGTCATACCAGACCTCAAACGATGCTGCTACAATCTTATTTCAATCAAGGATTGAAGAGTATTTCATCGAGACTTTCTAGGGTTTCATTCTTCAATCATTTGGCTAGGGTTTGGAATACATTTTGGCCATTTTATATGTTGTATGTGATCTGATTTTTTAATCAAACTATCTGATTGTAAGCTACAACCAATTTCCTATTTGTAATCAGATTGTTCATTCAATAAGAAGCCATCGACATTTTCTGGGTATGTCATTCTCATGTTTTGATTTGATTATAACTTCATCATTTTGGTATTTGTTTCATGCTATATTTGAACTACATGGTATAATAAACACATAGAACAAATATCTACATCAAAATAATAAGCGAGCAAGGAGGAAAATTTGGTTGAGCTAAGGTACACTTCTTACAATGGTATTAGAGCCCTGATTCTACCCGCCTGGAGGGTTAAGGCTATCTTATGCAGCCACAAGAGATTGGTCCACATAGGTATTATACACGCAGAAGAGCAGAAAACAAGAAAATCTAATTGCAGATCCACAACAGGATACAATGGGTGACAGAAGAGGTGGCAGTCCACCAAGAAATGAAGCCCATTATGAAGAAAGAGAAGCAAGGGATATCATGAGGGGCATTGCAGTAGGGCAGCAGCATGTAGCTGATGTTTTGCAGCAGCTATACAACAGATAAATGCTCCTAGAAGACCAGTTCATGAGCATGAAGACAATGGTAGTGTTGTTGGGACTCCAAGGGCACAAAGAGCACCTACTTGTACCACTGATAGATCTTTGCAACCTACATTTTTGAGAATTGAACCAGAAGAAGAGAATGTTGAAGAAAAGATGCACCATTCACAGATAATGTCATGTCAATGCACGATGAATGGGATCTGTTACCTCCACAAGTAAAGGATCATTTGACCTTTGACCGTTACATGAGTCAAAAGAGGGAGCATAGTAGAGCAAGGCCAGATAGAAGGCCAAGGAATCGATACAAGGATCTAAGACATGCCACAAGTAAACTCACACTTCCTACATTTGATAGTAGGGGGAAGATCACGACAAAAGAATGGATTCAAAAGTTGGATACCTTTTTGACCCTATGGCCTATGGTGGAGGATGAGGCAATCAAATTTGCAACCATGCACTTAGAGGGCACTGCATACGATTGGTGGCACCATGGTTTGGTTACTCAAAACCATGGATTGATTCATTCCTTTTGTTAAATATTGATCAAATCGATCAAATTATAAACAGAATAATGAACTTGAAATTATGAAGTTGAAGTCATATCAAATCTTGGATGTATGTATCATGGATTTCTAAGACTGAATTTCTTTTATTGATATTAGATCCTCAAGAGAAGAACATTTATTAATTTCGATGATGTTCTTGTGGATCGGATCTGCTGTAAATATAAAATAGGGAGACACATCCGCTCATGGGACGTGTCTTAGTTATTGTATCTCTTCGTCTAACTAAGACAACCGATCATCAATCAGTTTAGTTACTTAGCAAACATGAAGGTTCGATTTATATTTATCTTTGTACAAATAAATGTTTATCCAATATGGAACTTGATCTGGATTTATATATGCAATTTATATCCTCTAAATGCAGATCGAAAAAAATACTTGGGATGTAGCGATTTCGATATATATAAATGATGATGTTGAATATATTCAATCATCATTTATATCTGACCGATGCTACTTTATTTCAACACTCCCTCTTAGCTAGGGAAGATAACTCTAACCAAGTATATAGTGATATCACCTTACTCATGATATTAGGAGATATGGTATGCTTCTAAGAGTGTTAAGTCACATAACATTCTTCATAACACATCTTCATTATGGTATGTGCACTGACATCAAGTCTCATGATGTCTACCATAATAAATCATGGCATATCCATGGATACATTTATCCACCATGATTATCCCATAAGGATCATAATGATCTTTAACTGATATCAAGTCTCATGATATATATCAAAATGTCCACGAGATACTATCATGACATATCCACAGATATCAAGTCACACGATATCCATCATGATAGTGAAACTAATCATTGTAGAGTCGTCACTTTACAATGTCAAAATACAAGTGTTCATTATCAGAAAGATCGTCACCTTTCAATAATGTACACAGGGGGAGAGGGCCCATAAAGTCATGGAGTCACACACATGACAAAAGAGTTTACACATTAAACATCTTTTAAATATATTAGTACAAAATAAACAATTTGAATCTCAATCTCAATAATAATTTACATTTCAACCATACCAAGTTTCTTCCTGAAGTGTTCAACTTTAACTCTAGAGAGAGGCTTGGTGAGAATGTCTGTTGTTTGATCATTTGTACTAATATACTCCAACTATATCACATTCCTTTCTACCATGTCTCTTACATAGTGGTAAGGGATCTCTATATGCTTTGATCTATCATGGAATACTGGATTCACTGAAAGCTTAATGCAACTCTGATTGTCATAGTGGATAATAGTAGGATTCAAGGACTCACCAAATAATCCCACAAGCAATTTTCGGAGCCATACTGCTTCTCTTGCTCCCATAGAGGCTGCAATATATTCATCTTCTGTTGAGTTTTGTGCCACTGAAGACTGTTTCCTGCTGATTCAAGAGATCATAGCCGATCCTAAACTGAAGCAACATCCTGATGTGCTTTTCCGATCGGTTACACTTCCAGCCCAATCTGAACCAAAGTATCCATGTAAATCTAGGTTGACATTCCTGTATTTAAGACCACATCCAATAGTACCTTGAAGGTATCTCAATATATGCTTCACAGCAACAAGGTGAATTTCCTTTGGCTCACACATAAACTGGCTTAGGGCATTCACTGCATAGCAAATATCCGGTCAAGTGTTAACCAAGTACATTAATGATCCAATTATCTGTCTATAGAGAGTAGGATTTGCAAATTTTGATTCTGTTGCTGCTTCTTTCAGTTTGTGTAAGTTGGTTTCCATAGGTGTAGACATGGGTCTACAGTCTAACATCCCAAATCTCTTTAGAATATCAATAGTATACTTTCCTTGATTTAGAATGATACCATCTGATTTCTGCCAGACTTCTAACCCCAGGAAGTAATGTAAAATGCTCAAATCTTTCATGTCAAATTCTAAAGCCAGGTCCTTTTTACATTGAGTAATAAGGTGATCTTCTCCTGTTATTAGCAGGTCATCAACATATAAAATTAGTATTAACATATCACCTTTAATTACCTTAAAATAGAGATTTGGATCTGCATCATTCTTGGAAAATCCTACTCCCAAAAGATAGCTATCAATTCTTTCATACCAGGCTCTGGGAGCCTGTTTAAGTCCATATAGAGCTTTCTTCAATCTGCATACATGTGAGTCTGCTTTATGTATCACAAAACCTTCAAGTTGCTCTAGATAGACTTCTTCTTCAATGGTCCCATTCAAGAAAGCAGTTTTCACATCCATTTGATGGATCTTCCAACCTTTAACTACTGCAATAGCTATTACTGCTCTCACGGAGGTGTACCGGGCAACAAGTGCAAATGTCGCTTCATAATCAATACCTTCCTTTTGTGAGAAACCTCTAGCCACAAAACGTGCCTTGTGTTTCTCTATACTGCCATCAGCAACATGTTTGATTTTGAAGAGCCATTTGGAAGAGACAACAAATTTCTCTTTTGGTCTAGGTACTATATCCCATACATCATTTTTCAAAATGGACTGATACTCTTTTGTCATAGCATCTTTCCACACTTGATGCTTGAGAGCTTCCGTAACACTACTTGGCTCTGAACTTATGATCTCATTCATTAAGGCAACATAGCTTAAGAATCATTTGGGTCTCTTACTTTCTCTAAAAGTTCCTTTGAGTGTTGTATGATTCTCAGCTTCCTTAATCCTCTTGCTGTTGTTATTAGGATTCTCTTCTGGAGCAGTTTAGTTTTCATTTATGATTTCTTTAGGATACTCCCTCTGAATCTCAGGAGTAGGATCCTCCTCCACGACTTTAGGAGAATCTTGAATTTCTATCTCATTAGAACTCTTTGCTCTTTTGAAAGCAATGTCTTCCTCAAAGATGACATCTCTACTTAGTTCAATTTGTTTCTGTCCTAATATGTATATTATGTAAGCTTTTGAGGTTTCACTATAGCCCACAAATATCCCTTTCTTTCCAGAAGGTTCTAATTTAGATCTCTTTTCTTTAGGTACATGAATGTAGACAGGGCAACCAAAGATCCTTAAGTGACTTATGTCAGGTTTTACACCAGTAAATGCTTCTTCAGGAGTCTTGTTATCTAGATGTGAGTGGGGACATCTATTTTGAATATAGACAGCTGTCCTAGAGGCTTCTGCCCAAAATGAAGTTTCTATGTTTTGGTCGAACAACAATGCTCTAGCAGCTTCTACAATAGTTCTATTTTTTCTCTCAGCAACACCATTTTGTTGAGGATTGTAGGCTACAGTAAACTCCCTCTTAATCCCAACATTTAAACAAAATTCCTTAAAGATTTCTGAGGTGTATTCCTTCCCATTATCTGTTCTTATTATTTTGATTTTCTTCCCGGAAAAGTTTTTTGTAAGAGCTTTGAACTCCTTAAACCTTTTAAGGATTTCTATCGACTCTTTACATTTAAGAAAATATATCCAGGTCTTCCTAGAGAAGTCATCTATAAATATTACATAATATAAGAACCCTGCCATGGAGGGTACAGACATGGGTCCACATAAGTCAGAGTGTACTAGTTCTAATACATTTCTGGTTTTACTCAAACTATTTTGGAAGGTCCCCTTTGTATTCTTCCCTAGGGCACACCCTTTGCATGCTCCTTCATGAATTTGTTTTAGGCTGGGCAATCTTGTTACTAATTTTTCTACAGAAGGTAGGGCACGAAAATGAATATGTCCTAATCTTCGATGTCAAATTTCATTTGAATCAGAGGTCTCATGAATAAGAGCTCGTTTAGTGTCAGTGCACAGTTTGTATAGATATCCTTGTCTTATACCTATAGTTTGTGCTTTCTTTATAGTGGAGTTCTTTGGCCATGCCAGAACTTTTCCATCCATAAAGGTAACCCTATATCCGTTGTCTTCAAGAGCAGAAATGGATATTAGATTCCTCTTTATTCTTGGTACAAACAATACTCCAGTGAGTTGTAGAGAGAGGCTAGACTTCAAATTTATGGTGCAAGTTCCAACCCCCTTTACTAGATGTGCAGAATCATCCCCAATAGTTACTTCTTCATCAGTTTCTTCTATCATAGTATCTAGGTGTTCTCTAAACCCTGTGATGTGCCTTGACGAACCACTATCAATTACCCAGTTGTTGACTTTGTTTGATACTTGGCTTGATAATGCTGAGTAGAAGACAAATTTCTCAGAATCATATTATGTATTTGTCTTTCCAACTTTAGCAAAGGATTCTTGTTGTTTTGTTCTATCAGGGTACTTCATTACATAGTGTCCATATTGATCACATCTGAAACATTGTATTTGGGTGATGTCTTTCCTTTTCTTGAATGATCCCTTTCCATACGAATTCTTCTTTCTCTTGAATTTTTTCTTCTTACCTTTCTTATGAGAATTTATGTTTAGCACATGAATATCCTCATCTATGGGTTTTTGATTGTTTTCTTTTGTCATTAGTCTTGTTTCTTCTTCTAAGCAATTTGTTCTTAGCCTATCAAATTTAGGGAATTTTGATCTTGCACTTATTCCTTGAACAAATGACTCCCATGAGTTTGGTAGGCCACCTAGAGCTATTAGTGTTAACTCCTTGCTATCAATTTGATATCCGACTGTTGACAGTTGATTTCTTAGTTCATTGATTCTCATGAAATATGCATTAATAGATTCTCCCTTGTTTATTTGAACATGATTAAGTTGCCTCTTTAGAGCAAGGGTCCTACTGGTGTTGTTTATTTCAAAGGTGCTTTCAAGGGATTTAAACATTTGATATGCAGTCTCATGTTTTGATAGAATAGGTACTATATGGTCCCTAACTGCATCTACTATAATTTTCATAGTTTTCTCATCTTTCTCAATCCATTGAGATTTCTCCAGATCATTCTCTGGTTCTATCTTGTTTTCTTTCACAAATGAGTCTAACTTATTTTCTTTTAGAATCATCATGATTCTGAATTTCCATGAAGTAAAGTTGTTTGCACCTTCAAGACGATCCTCGAATCTGATTACACTTGACATTATGAAGAATGAAATGTGTTTGTGATTTCAAGAAAAAATACGATTTTTAAATAATCTGATATCTGGATTTAATCAGATCTATTCTCAATGTGGCTCTGATACCATGTTAAATATTGATCAAATCGATCAGATTATAAACAAAATAATGAACTTGAAATTATGAAGTTGAAGTCAAATCAAATCTTGGATGTATGTATCATGGATTTCTAAGTCTGAATTTCTTTTATTGATATTCGATCCTCAAGAGCAGAACATTTATTAATTTCGATGATGTTCTTTTGGATCAGATCTGCTGTAAATATAAAATAGGGAGACACGTCCGCTCATGGGACGTGTCTTAGTTATTGTGTCTCTTCGTCTAACTAAGACAACTGATCATCAATCGGTTTAGTCACTTAGCAAACATGAAGGTTCGATTATATTTATCTTTGTACAAATAAATGTTTATCCAATCTGGAACTTGATCTGGATTTATATATGCAATTTATATCCTCTAAATGCAAATCGAAAACAATACTTGGGATGTAGCGATTTCGATATATATAAATGATGATGTTGAATATATTCAATCATCATTTATATCTGACCGATGCTACTTTATTTCAACACCTTTGATGAGTTCAGCAGGAGGTTGATAGCACGGTTTGACAGTAAGGACATGGAAGTGTATTATAGGGAGTTGGCACAACTTAAGCAGAGTGGACATGTGGAGACATAAATAGAAGAATTCCAAAACATTGTTGTTATGGTTCCTGATATGTCCGAGAGAAGGGTAGTCATGTTGTTTATTGAGGGTTTGAATGATAGGATGAAAGGCATAGTTAAGGCACTCAAGCCTAACACATTACATGATGCTATTTAGCTTTCCTTAGACCCTGAGACTAAATCTACTTCCTTCTAGCCCGCTAAGAAGAATTTCAAATCAAATCATAAACCATTCAATAAACCTGTTGGCATTTCAATTAGCACCTCTGGAGTGCTTATTGGAAACGGACAGCTATTACAAGTGTTATAGTATTGCTCTTGAAATTATAGAGAGGAAGATATCTCTTTGTTGATGTTCTACGTAAAAAGGGTACTAAGATTCCTATCTTTTTTACTCAGCGGCAGGACACAAGGGTGCATAAACACAATGCGTTGTAGCTAAGTTTTTCTCTGGTTTCTGCAAATCTTAACTACGACTAACTAGCATCTAAACTATCCTACCTCCTCAAGATAAACAGAGCATGAGGGCGTAGGAGAAAAATGGATGGGTTGGATTACTTGAATCCACTGTCTCCGTAGAATATGGCCGAGGCTCTGAACTCTCGGATATATGCCAAGATAAGGTTTTATGCAAGTAAACACTCTTTACGGTAGGTTGAATCTGAGACTTGCCAAGGAGGAGGAACCCCTATCTGAGGTATAGGCTGGGAAACAACGTGCTAGAAACAACAAGGTACGAAGATATGGATATTAGGATTTTTAAGGAGGAGGAACCCTTGTCCGAAGTGTAGGCTGAAATCTGGATCTTTAAACAACATCAAACGATAGAAATCGATGACAAAATATCCAAGGAGGAGGAACCCCTATCCAAGGAGGAGATTGAAACAATAAACTATTAAGAACAAAATACGTTGGGTCAACTCAAATCTTAGATCAAATATGCATACGCCATCTGACTTTCTTTTTCAAACTTTTCCAAAGAATTTACAAAGATTGGGACAGCAAAGGCACGAAATCATGCACAATTACGAACAACCAACAAACTCTCATCCAAGAGTGAACAAATAGAAACAAGCAAACTCTGGCAACAATGGTGCAGCAATTTTGCGTAGTAAATAAAGGTTAAACAAATAATGAGCCCAAGGCTCTTATTTATAGAAACTCAAAGGAGTAGGCAACCCTAAAATCTCCTTGAGTTAACAATCAGTTCTTGCCAATCAGCAAGATTTATTCCTATGTCTAAAAGTAGGTGAGCAAACAGTTAACTGGAAATCTACTTCAGTTAACTAAAACTAAACAAAAGTCAAACTGGGAATCTACCTCAGTTGACTGACACCTAACTAAAAGTGAACTTAAATTACAAATGTGCCTCCAAAATAGACATCCACCTTTAAAGGAGATTTGAGATCCACAAATAGTCGAAGTCAATTAGACATTCTTGATTAGTGGGATCTGACATGCATGATCTGTGGAGATTTGGAATCAACTTGGAAAGGGGCATCAAGTTGACTTCAGTCATAGTTATTCCTACTTTGGAGGGTAGGACGCCCTTCTTGAGGTTCTTTACACCTTATCAATTCTAGTCAACAATTCTCCCAACCAGTCGTTGACTTCTTTATATGAGATTGTCACATGCCTCAACTGTCAGTGTCAGCAACTTGATGTATGTATCTCCTTCATTCTACTTCCCTTAGGAGGGTTACTCCTTGTCTTTGTGTCTTTGTTTCCATTTTGACGTGGAAGGTAGTGTAGTATTAACCGATGGCGGCTCTATGTTGGGAATGACTACCTTCCGTGTTCTTTTGCAGCTTTATGTTTTCGACGTTTTCCTTGACCTTTATCGACGGAAGAGTATTGTATGATGAAACCACGAAGTTTGATGATGAAACCGCGAAGTTTGACTGCCAACACTCCAACCGTGAGAAATGCACATGAACTTGTTGCATACACAAAATTCCAACAGTTACAATCCTCTAAACTGGCCTAGGAAGGCTATCAGATATACGAGGTGAAACCATTATGGAACCTGAGGACTTGTGTCTATGCTTGTCAATCTGTCCAAAATGACCTCTTGGTGTATGCCCGACGCAGGTCGATGTCAGTCGTTTTCAAAAACTCATGGAGTAAGACCATTTTGGCTTTGTATTTGTCTTGGGAGAATTGCATTTTGAAAACCTTGAAGATTGACTGTGCACACGATGCTGTTCGGACAACTTTTTCTGGAACTGCTAAAAATAGCCCTGTCGGGGCAACTTTTTACGAAAAATTCTAAGACGTGGGTTTAGTTGAGAATGATTTTCTAAACAAACCCAGATCATCAGAAATTCGAAAAAACAAGTTTTTCTATGACATGCAAGAGCCCTTCGGCGGCAAAGGCAACGAGGCACCAAAAAATGATTTTTCTCAGAAAAATCCAACACATGGGTTTTGTTCGTGCTTTAAAGCTGAACAAACCCAGTTTGTCTATTTTTCAAAATTATGACTTTTTCTGAAAACCCTAAAAAATAGGGGCAATAGGGCTACTTTTACTGGAAAAATCCAGCATGTGGGTTTTGTTGAAAAAGTTGTGTTGATCATACCCAGTTGGTCAAATCTGTGATTATCTGTCGTTTTCTCGGACATGCAAGAAGATCTAAGACAAGGAAAGAGGAAAAAGACAAGAAGAAGATTGGAAGTTATCAACTGTTATTTTGGAAGAATTATGCCTTTTGGTGCAATCTCTAATAAATGGTCCCTCTGTGCAACAGATCTTCAAAAATATGAACGGTGAAAACCCCTCTATCAGATCTTCAAAAATGTTGGAGAAGAAAAATATTTGTTCTTGAGCTCCTCAACCTGCAAAGAAATAATGAAGAATGGATGCCTAGATGCTTTGATATGTCAATTTGTAAGTGCAAGCATCAATTGGGCGTCCAACTCATGTTTGAGCTTGATTTGGAGTTCTAAAGCTGAATTCCACTGATTGTGGAGTGTTTGGCCTCTTTTTGCCTCCAAATTTTCCTAACTCAAGTCACATATTGCTTTTGACTTTTTAGGCATCCCTCCTTGAGTGTTGAGCATTTTTCATCATTTTTTTTAAGCTGAAGTGCCTTCGTTTGATCTTCGCTCCTGGTTGTTCCATTGATCTCCGACAGCTGCTAACGGACTTGTTGTCGAGATGGGACCATACTAAAGAGATATGCCTGGGAGTTGTTAACTCAGAAAACTGAGTTTGAGCCATCAGATAAAAGGGCGCCTTTCTCCAAGAGGGGCGCTTTTAGCTTTGCCTTAGTCATTTTTTATGACTGCTCTTTGTTTTGGCCTTTTTAGACCCTTTGTGCTTTGATCTGATGTTAATGTTGATTGATGAGTCGGATAACCCTGCTTGATCGTGCATCAGGTAACCAATTCAGTCCTGGAAAGAATGGCTGACTTCTCAGCTTTTGACAACAAGTTTATGCCCTTCAAGTCCAAGGGCGCCCCTGGGGCTTGTTGACTGATATTTCCATGCTTCAAACTATCTTGGTTTGATCTATGTCATCAGATGACTCAATTGTTAGATTCCTTCACTAACAGTCTTGTTGTCGAGATTGATCAAAGCTGAGAAAGTCATCCTGGAGGTCAGTGAGCAATCAGGCTGTATCTACATGTTCCAAAGAAAGGGCACCTTTCTTCAAGAGGGGCGCTTTTCTTCTGTACTTAGCCAATTTCTTGGCATGTCCTTTCAGTCTTCTCCTTTGGCGTTTTCTGCTTGATCTCAGCATTTGACCCTTTGGCGTGTCCTAAGAACGTGTTGTCAAATTGATCACGTAGCTGGGAGAGAGCTGAATAAATGTCATGTATAGAGCAGTTGTTGATAGCTTCATCAAATGCCTTGAAATGAGGGGCGCCCCTGGCCAGCAAGGGCGCTTTGGCCATGAAGTTCTCTGATTTTCCTTGTTCATTGCTTGCAGACTCTCCATACTCCGTTAACGTTTTGCCAATGATCCCTGAATCAGATGATCTCGCTGATAGTTTGGTTGATTAGCCAGCACAAACGTGAAGAAGATGACTACTTTCAAGATGTTAGGTGACTGCATTTTCCCTTTGAGATCAAAGGGCGCCTTTCTTCAAGAAGGGTGCCTTTTCAACTGTTGACTGCATTTTGTCTTGATAGCAAAACATGTCCACCTTCCAGAGCTAGCCAAATTTTGGCTTTTTTTTTCGTTTTGAGAATGTCCTTCGTTAATTAGCATTTTTTTAACCTTTTTTCGCCATGGCTTCTTCGTTGGAGCTTTTGAAGTATAGCTTTCAACACCTGGTACTGGCCAATCTGCCATTAATGGCTACGAAGCTCCTAACTTCATTCCTAAAAAATAGAAATAGACCCACCAGAGTAAAACATGTTTTTTGGTGATTCTGACTTGACCAGTGTGATCGTTAAATCGATTAATCCTATCAAAATAATTTTCAATCATTTCCAGGAAGGTCCTATTTTCGGGGTTTTCCCTAAAAATAGGGGCACAAAACCCTAATTTTCAATTTTTCAAAAATTTAACCATATGTTCCTTGACAGAAACCCACAAAAACCTTATGTTTGGTTTGACCTAAAATAGACTTTTGATGGCATTTTTACATGATTCAGCTCAATTTAAGCAGAATGACAAAAAAAATATTTTGGGTACAAAAAAGCCCAAGGTTACACCTTCGGCAATCAACGATGAGAGGAATGAGCTCAGAAGGAAGAAGCTATGTGGTGTACCGACACTCTGTTGATCTGTTTTCCACTGAATTTATAGGTCTGATTTTGTTTCAGTTTGTGTTTGCCTTTTTGTGCTTTGAGTTTGTTTGCTAATAACACTAAAATGGTACTAAAGAGCATATGCATACAATGGAAACTTCAAATAGACTAACTACTAAAACAACTTTGAATACATTGCTCAATTTAGTGGCCAAATATGTCTTCTTCATCACATAATAAGATGCATTCAACATATAACTTACATCAGATTTCAAGCTAACAATATCTTATATTGCATTTTAACTTACAGCCAAACATCACTGTGAATAGTGACTTGCTACAGTACCCGCGCCCAAAGAAATGCACACAACTTTCAAATAATGAACTTCTCCCACCAAAAACCAGCATAGGATGTCTTCTAAGATAAGGGCGCCCCCTTTAGGAAAGATAGCAACCTCTAAGAAAAGGCGTCTTTTTTCCTTTGCTGGTTGAAACCCTCAATAAAACGCAGCTAGTTGTAGCTTACAAAAAATAGCTCCAAAACTTCTCAAAAGCGAACAGCTCTTGCATAAATGCCAATGGAGTCTATGGTTGTCAAGAACACTCAAAAACCAGCTCCAAATAACCTGCAAACAGCAACATAGGTCTCCAACTGAAGCAACAATAACTGATCAGCAACTTTAAGGTGGTGTTTCACACCCTCAAGCAGCTCAAGAACGAAGAACAGAGCCCCACCAGGCTCACCCACTGCAAGAAATTAGGAAACCCTAGCTTCCTTCCTCCTCCAAAGCAACAGTCCCAAGTTTCATCAAACAAAATCATCTATGCATGAAGAGGGTCGAATTTCTCCTTCTATTTATAAGTTTTTGCATTAAAAAACACTATTCCTAAAAGTGAGCACTATTCACTTAAGTTATTTCTTTTTTCACTTTAGTAATGAATAGTAACTGCAAAATATAAAGTGACCCCTTCCTTTTAAAGACACATGGTCCCTAGGGCGAGGATGGTGAAATAAAAGGTGAGTATCATTAATTTAAGCACAAGTATCATGCCAAACACAACAATTCACCCCGTCACCATACTCCAGAGATCAACACTGAGATTTGACGACCAAGTGCCCGTCCAAGAAACCCTCTATCCAGAACTATTAGCCTACGAGGGTCAGGAAAATAGGCTAATCCCCCAACTCTGATGCTCGTGAAAAAGGGGACATTGCAGTCCGCCCTCCCTGAAATTGCTTGTCCCCAAGCAATCTCTACTGTAAAGAAACCTCACTCCTCGGAAGGTCGAAAAGAAGAACTGTGAAATGTCCCATGCATCACTGACTAACTCCGGAATCACCAACATAAATGCAGTTGCGCCAAATATCCCTAGATCCCAACACCAGAACGAAAGTCTGCCATGTCTGATAACCTCTGAATTCCTCTGTGCAAATCTGATCACAACTTCACCATGCTAACAATTGGCGAAGCAACCTGTCGGAACCCATCCAACTGCAGTCCCAGTCCTGTCACCATCTGAATCTCTATACAACCTGAACTCACATCCATTTGTCATGAAGAGACAAAAATATCTGGAAACATCCACAACACATCTCTCTATAGTCTCTCCAAAATACCCATGGAAGTGACAACCAGTCAAACCATCATATCTGCTGACACTGTAATCACCCTGTAACCATGTATCCGTATGAAATCCCTGTGGTATTAAAGTAGCAAACCCTGTCAGATACATATCAGCACGATGGATAATTGACTATTGTCCCTACAAGTAATCTCCTGCAAACAATTGAGTCAAGTACTTGCAGCCTCTAGTCCCATCTTCTGAAGATGGTAACTCTAGACACAGTAAGGAGTCACTCCCCTTAACTGCACCAAGGAAAACACCCTGCACACAAGGATTGTGCATCGAATACGAGTCATGTACAGGTGGATCAAAGTCCAAACTGCAAGCATTCCTCACCTGGTACACACTAGTAAACTCCTCTGTGAGCCTTGTTTGGAATCCCGATGCACTAGGAGTCTAGGACTATCCCAAACACTGCGATTATTGCTCAACCCCAAACTAGTATCAGGAGTATGATTGACTTCCAGCTCGAAGAGTGGATTATCATAGATCGAACCACCATCAAACTCAGATAAGGGATTATCCACAAACTGCGCAATCACTCTGTGCGGATCTAAATCATCCAACGCTAAGTCCCTGGAACAATACATTGAATTGTACTCCAGAATTGGCTCATCAAGCTTCCAATCATAATCAACTGTATGGAATGAAATGACAGATTTGCTTCTAGGGGAGGGAAACAAATCGACATAAGAACCAATCTCAACTAGATGTTGCTCTGCATATCTCCTGTGAAGTGGACAAAATAGTGTCGTGAGTTGACACATAACTTTTTGGTGAGTCAACTGCCATGTCACAAGAGCTATCGATGATTTGTTTTGCATCACCTGTCATGGGACTAAACTCGGGAGAACCTGGTGCAACACATGGCTCTCTACAACTCTCAACCAATGCACTCATCCCATTTGTATCAACTGCACCTGAAACCGCGATGGATGTAGTAACCATATCCTCAATCTACTCACAACCACAATCCGTGGACATATGTTCATCACCCACTGCTGCCATGGAAACCTGAACTATATCGGAAGAGGGTGAAGACTGTGCCAAACTCGATACCATGGTAAGCTCCGCGTCCAATGACTGTGACTCTTGAAGGGCCAATTGAGTGCTCTTCAAAGAATCCATAGTCGTCTCTAGCTCATAAGTGAGCTCATCAACCTCCTCTTCTTTTCCCTTCAATGCCTTATGACAGATGCAACCCCACTCGAGAAGGAAATCTCTATCCGCAAGTAGCTGTAGGTAATTCTGTTTCTTAATTCCAATTGCCTCTCGAAGTGTATGGAACCTTGCGAGGGAAGGACTACTAACACCGTACTCATCTGACATAGGAGTGCTCCAACCATAGGTTGCCAACATTTGTCGATCAACATCAAAATGCTCCAAGGCTATAACAATCATATTATCACTAACCTTCAAGTGCCCCGTCAGATGATGATACCCCTGTGACTCATCATTTCCACCCAATTCCACACTATAGTAAGAGGTTGAATCCTCATCACTCACCTTATGATCAACAAAATCATGTGTGCTATCATCCGTGCACACATCAGCAACTAAGGTATTGCTGCTATGTACCTCAAAGGACGGCTCAACTGATAAGCTAGAAGCTGCTGATATGACAGTATCTTTACACACTTCCACCTCCGATTTAACTGCATCACCATTCAACTCACGATCCTGGGATTCTATGTCAACGCATGAATCATCAAACTTGTTCTCTAAGGCCTGATCTGGAAAGTCAGACTCACCATGACACGAATCCACGCCAAATACTACACTATTAGTACCCAATTCTTGAGTACTTTCATGTAACAACTCAATAATAGCATCTTGCACATGTGTAGCCACTGTTGTCTCATGCCATTGCAAAGTCTTATCACTGTCGTCAGGAAAATCAGAATTGTTAGCAGTGCTGATAACAACTTTTGAAATGTTGTGAACATTATTCTGTGGCTCCACTATACTATTATCATGATGTAAAATTTCCTTATCGCCCACCACTTCAGTTTCAATCCCATGTCCATCTGTAGATTGTAGGTAGTTCTCTATTGACTTATCATCTTTTAACCCAAACACCTCATAGAGACCTTTGGATACAACACCAAGTCTCTCAATCTTGCTTCGTGTTAAGGTTCGTCTTGAAATGTTATCTTCGTACTGCTGCACGCTACGAGCTAATCTTCGTTGTGAAGGCGTGAGTTTCCGCTGGGTGTTATTCAAGACACTCGCAATGCCGATCCTAACTCCATCATACCAAGAGTGGTAAAGCAATACACTGGGACCCCTCCAAATGACAATGCTAACTCTATCTCCACCTGGATCCCAAAATAAACAGAACTCACATCCATCCATCATGAGGAGGTAAGAATATTTGAAAGCATCTACTATGCAACAAATCTCCATAACCTCCTCTAAACTCTCATGGATGTGATATCTATTGGTGCCATCATGCCTGCTGAAATTATAATCCCTCTGTAACCATGTATCCACAAGTAGTCTCTGAGACAAAGAAGCAACAAACCCTGTTGGATACTCATCAGCATGATGGAAAACTAAATACCGATCCTGCAAGCACTCACCCGCCAACAACTGAGTCGGGTACTTGCAGCCACTAGTTCCATCTACTGAAGATGGTAACTCTCCATCCCAAAATGGATGGCGTACACTTTGAGCCAATCCACACTGATGCATCAACCAATCCTCCATGTGTGGACTAAAGGAGAAGCGATGGGTACTCCACACTATGTCGTCGTGGTAAAATGCTCCAACCTCTATCAATGGCTCATCACTAACAACACTGGAATCAAATGATAGCTTGCGCCTTTGATCCTGCAACTCAGACCTATGTGATTCATGAATTGACAATCCTTGCACATAAACTGAATTTGCATCTTCAAAATGATCAAAAGTCTCATCGGCAATTGCTGATATGGAAAATTTAGGGAGCTCAAAACCCTCATTGATTTCATATGGGGCCCTTTCTTCATGCGCATGTCCCTCAACATGATCATCCTGCAACTCTACCTCATAGAATGGGTTAACATAGGACATATCAGCTTCTATCTCAGAAAGTGGATTATTAGAAATATGAAAGTTACTTTCAGCATTTTGCTTGGACCCATCACCCTTGTGTTCTAACTCTTTTTCATCTTCAAAAGGACTCAAGTACTTTTCCCCTACAGCTGCCTTAGAAATTTCAACTTCATCATCAACAAGTAGATCTTCTAAGGTCTGATTTTTGCTCCCCACAGGATCAACTGAATGCTGGTCATTAACTGTTGAGAATTCATTGTAGAGGCTTTTGGATACTGAAGTGTCCTCTTGTTTCTTCTTCTCTTCGTTTTGTGATATAGACCTGAAGATGGATGCCACATGCCTTGCTGCTCTGTCTAGTTTTGCAGGGTCTGAAATCAATTCATTTATCCTTTTCTGATTTTCATCCAACTCTTTCAACCTTTGTTTAAGCTTTCCCATATTCTTATCCCACTGCTTCTGGGAAATAGCCATGTTGTTCAACTGAAACGCCCGAACAGCAGTTGAAACTTACCCAACAGGTTGGCAGGAAACCGCTCTGATACCACTGTGGTGTACCGACACTCTGCTGATTTGTTTTCCACTGAGTTTATAGGTCTGATTTTGTTTCAGTTTCTGTTTGCCTTTTTGTGCTTTGAGTTTGTTTGCTAATAACACTAAAATGGTACTAAAGAGCATATGCATACAATGGAAACTTCAAATAAACTAACTACTGAAACAACTTTGAATACATTGCTCAATTTAGTGGTCAAATATGTCTTCTTCATCACATAATAAGATGCATTCAACATATAACTTACATCAGATTTCAAGCTAACAATATCTTATATTGCATTTTAACTTACAGCCAAACATCACTGTGAATAGTGACTTGCTACAGTACCTGCGCCCAAAGAAATGCACACAACTTTCAAATAGCGAACTTCTCCCACAAAAAACCAGCATAGGATGTCTTCTAAGATAAGGGCGCCCCCTTTAGGAAAGATAGCAGCCTCTAAGAAAAGGCGTCTTTTTTCTTTTGCTGGTTGAAACCCTCAATAAAACGCAGCTGGTTGTAGCTTACAAAAAATAGCTCCAAAGCTTCTCAAAAGCGAACAGCTCTTGCATAAATGCCAATGGAGTCTATGGCTGTCAAGAACACTCAAAAACCAGCTCCAAATAACCTGCAAACAGCAACACAAGTCTCCAACTGAAGCAACAATAACTGATCAGCAACTTTAAGGTGGTGTTTCACACCCTCAAACAGCTCAAGAACGAAGAACAGAGCCCCACCAGACTCACCCACTGCAAGAAATCAGGAAACCCTAGCTTCCTTCCTCCTCCAAAGCAACAGTCCCAAGTTTCATCAAACAAAATCATCTATGCATGAAGAGGGTCGAATTTCTCCTTCTATTTATAAGGTTTTGCATTAAAAAACACTATTCATAAAAGTGAGCACTATTCACTTAAGTTATTTCTTTTTTCACTTTAGTAATGAATAGTAACTGCAAAATATAAAGTGACCCCTTCCTTTTAAAGACACATGGTCCTTAGGCCGAGGATGGTGAAATAAAAGGTGAGTATCATTAATTTAAGCACAAGTATCATGCCAAACGCAACAATTCACCCCGCCACCATACTCCAGAGATCAACACTGAAATTTGACGACCAAGTGTCCGTCCAAGAAACCCTCTATCCAGAACTATTAGCCTATGAGGGTCAAGAAAATAGGCTAATCCCCCAACTCTGATGCTCGTGAAAAAGGGGACATTACAAGCTATGCTTCACTTGCAAACTACCATGGGAACCTGGTCATAGATGCCTTGGGAAAGGCAAAGCACATCTTATTGAGGTCATATCTGATGATGAGGAGATCCCAAATACAAACTCAGAGAGTGAGGAGGAGCATGAGGATCAGCCTCATATTGAACCTAAAGAGCATGATGATCCTCAACAAGTTACTATTGCTTCACTTTCAGGAGTTCCACGATACCATTCCTTTCGTATGAAGGGAGTTCTAAATGGACAACGCGTTGTATGTTTAGTTGACAGTGGAGCCATGCATAACTTCATCGATGAAGGATTGGTGGCTAGGAGAGGTCTTCATGTAGAGGAATTTCCAGGATTTCAGGTGACAGTGGCCAATGGGTTTGGCATGAGTTGTACCAGGAAAGTCTCACAACTAAGCATACAAATGGGGGATTACACATTGACAGATGACTTCTATATGCTTGGTCTGGGTGAGATAGATGTGGTGCTAGGCATCCAATGGCTTCAGTCTCTTGGGAGGTACATTCAAGATTTTCAGAGGATGGAGTTGGAATTCATATCGGATGGAAAGAAAATTGTGTTGAAGGCTTTATCAGATGGGAATCCTAGAGTGATTTCAGTTAGGAGGATGGAGACACTATTAAGACATGGATATATGGCATGGGCAGCCCAGTGCTTCATTTCATCTAAATCTCCTTCTAGTGATACGCCACATCATCATGTGGATATTTAGAAAGTTCTGGATAGGCACAGTATTGTGTTTAGTGACATACCTCCTATTGACGTGTTTTTTATGACGACATCAACACAGAATAAAGTTGTCCAACGGTCACTCTATTCCCTCTTGATCAAAGTGTCCCACATGCTAAGATTGCTTGAAAGTTCATGTGTTCGACTCCATGGTTCCTTTTATTGCGAATAGACTCGGTTGGTTGATGTGTTTTGCTGGATTATTCCAAGGGGACTTACGTAGTTGTTCGATTTGGTGAAGCAATTAGGACATAAAAGATTTGACAATATTGCTCTGGTATCTGGACTGACCCGGAAAATGCTGAATTAAAAAGGGATAGGGATAGGGATTCTACAAATCTACTTCTAAAGGGTGGAGGACGAGGATCGACTTAAACAATCTTCAAACCAAACTTTGCTTTGTCTCCTTTCGGACGACTCCGACCAAGTTGGTGCAATTTTCAAAGGATGAGAAAGGTGTTCAAACTATGACACAACATGTTCATACCATCACTACGATGCATACAAACATATGAGCCACAATCGAAGTTAAGTGCCAATACTCCAGTTGACCACGCAAGGCGAACTTACCATCAGTAAGCCCGCTAGTGGTATGGATGAAAGAAGATATGCTCAAATCACAATGCCACACTCCACAATTAACAACTATTTGCATAAACAAAGTCTACTCTACTCTATCCACTTGAATTGGAAAGACGAACAAGCCTTGCTAGCTACTCACAATAGAAGATAGAACCACCAAACAATGATAAATCTTTATATTATGAGAGTGTTCACAACAACTTCTTACAAAGTCCTCAATGGGAAAACTTCCTTTCCTCCTCAATCTAAGCTAACTTCTTAGCTAAATGCTGTATGCCTTCTACTCTCGCTCTGATTCAATCCTTGATCTAATGACTAATATTTTACAAATGAGGGGGGGTGCCCCTTTTATAGCTAACCCATTTCAATGGACGGCTCAGATTGAATTACAATGAAGGGCTCAGATCGAGCCACCTATGCCCTGATTAGGGTTTCTGCCCTAAAAAACCGCCACAGAGAGGAGTGGGCAATGAATGCACAGAATATTCTCCACTCCCCTGCAAGAATCATAATGAGCAATTAATGCCCACTACCATCATCAAGAAGATCCTCATCAAGCAGCGCGTTCCCACTGGCCTTCTCCCGGATAGCAAACTCGATCAACTGGGCCAATACCGCTTCAACCTCCTGGGCAGAAATCGGTGGAATGTGGTTGAGTTGGAACTCCAAGACCGCTACCGTCTGTCTGTGCCGGATGTAAGACTTCTTCCATGCCGCTAAGGCGTCCTGGGTATGCTGAATAATACTAGAGAAAGTGGAGACATTCTCAAAGTCATCCAGGACAAGCGACCTCGCAACTGAGAAGAATGGAGCCAGTTTATCTTTCAAGCCATCAGTAGTTATTTCCTCTGGGGTCAACTTTCTAGCAAATATGGCTTCTAATGTATTAAGGACTCCTTCCAAGATGTTACCCATTGCTTTCTTCACTCTAGCTGAATCTGACCTTGCTGCATCGTGAAATCCACGGCCTGTGACCACCGAGGAGTACCAGCTGGTGAAATCATACCTGTCACCATCCTGAATCACACCTCCATCCACCAAAGTTTGCAGAGGTATATGCATCAAAGCCCCCAAACAAAGTACAGTCTTTGTCTGATAGATGCGGGTATCGCCCCAGGCCTGATCAACCATGTCAATCCGTGCCAAAATACTTGAGGCCTGCCGATAAGCATTGGCGAGGTCCTCCATGAATTTCCCTGTCTCAGTACGAACATGGCTAACCCACTTGTCTGCTTCCGTTTCCATCCTCTTTAAATCCTCTAAGCCAACAACTGACTCCCTCGGAAGCTCTGGTGGGCGTTCTACTGTTGGGTTTGCCGGTTCACCTGGACGTGCTAGACTCTGCACATATCCTATCAAGGTTTTGTGCTCCTTCTTCAATTTCTTATACTTCCCTTCCATGCGGAGCAACTGATCTTTCAGCGCCTGATAGGAGTTATCAAACTCCTCGACAATTTGGGCTCCTGTAGGACGACCCAACTCCACGGTGGTGATCACATAGTTCTCGGGCCTCTCCTCGGCTCGATCATACTCCTCCCTCGGAACAGCCACCTGAAGCGTGCGAGAGCCCGACTCATCAGTCGAGATCTTTGAAAACTTCCTGGCCCTTTTCTTTTCTGGTGGCGCACTGATCCTCCTAAGGAACTCCTCCATCTCGATGGCCGGATCCGTATCATCCTCGGGTTCTCTTCTCATTCTGTCTGAAAGCCAATCCGGCACCGTCTGCTACGGATTGCAAATGACGAGGGGCTGCTCTTCCGTTGCCTCCACCTCGTGTACCTCTTCTCTTCTTGCACTGCTCTGCTCGGGCTCATCATCTTCCACGAGCTGTGTATCTCCGGACCCTTGGGTTCCCTGTTCTGTGTTTTCCTCTTCCTCCAATGTCATGTCCAACATCTGTTGGAAACAAGTGTCAGCCACTGTTTCGTCTTCTTCCTCTTGTTGGCCAGCCCTGGATACACTGACGCTTATACTACCTGATTCTCGGATGTTGGGTTGATCCACCTCCTCAAGCTCCCGTTCTTCACCCAATCCTGCCCTCTGATCAGCAAATAATGAAATTACTCTCAAACTCGAAGACTGAGTTTGTGAGTGCGTAGGTGATGCTTGTTCCATCCTCAACGGTATCGGCTGGGTTGGTACTTCTACTTGTGCTTCCGGTGTTTGAGCAACCTGTTTTCCCCTTTTCACCGATAACGGCCTTGGGTCACCCATCAAGCTATAAGTAAGGGCGATCGATCTGCTCTTAAGTTTGCATACATGTCTATCGACCCAAGCCCTTGTGAAAGTCAACACCGGGATAGAGAGCGTGTCCAAGTCCATGATTTCTGGCTCGGACCAATCAAGTGGTGGGACAGGAGTATCCCTAACTGAACCATAGTCGGGTTGCATAACGTTGACATCCTCTTCCACCTGGTTGGGAACTGGAATGATCTCACATTCCCTGATCAATTTGAGGGGAAGCCTGGAAAATATCCTCTTCCTTATCTCAACCTCATCAACAGCATTTGTCCAAAAGTCTTCAATGTGGGCCTTGTGTCGGTACTCAACGTTCTGTATCATTCGGATGTTTTTGTATGGATCAAAATCCTGTCTGCCTGTGTGATACGATAGATGATAGAATTGCAGCTCATCCTCTGCCTCTCGAGCTGCCTGCAAGGAGGGACACACCTCAGTGGAATTTCCCATGGCAATAGGAAAGTCAAGTCCACCCTTCTTCTTCTTTTTCTGAATCTTATCATAGGCGATCAACTGCCTAGATATTTCCAGCATTATAATGTGATCGGTGGGGTACCTCGGTAGCCGGTATGGATACGAAGTGAACCCCTGCAGCCTAATGTAAGTGAATTTCGGAAATTGGATGAGCCAATATCCGTATTCCTCGATCAATGCTTGTGCCTCTTTGGATACCCTTTGCTGCGTTCTCCACTGAAGGGTCCTCGTGATGTGCATTCTAAATGCATCATTAGCCCGTTTGTAACTGGCAGGGTTAGCTAGATGCAACTGTGTGCAGGCCTCATGGATTTTGAACTTATCAGTTGCACAGCCTATTGGCTCCTTGTATGTAATTCCTCGATACTTGGTCATTCTTGCCAGCATATATATCACATACGAGCTCATGTAAAAGGTTTTCGTCCCCTTCAGGCTCCTGAACTGCTCATCTATATTATCACTGATCATTCTTGCCCAGTCAACTCATTCCTTTCCCTCCAATATGATCTCGATGAAGTAGAACATCCATGGCTCGAAGAAGTAGGCTTGTGCACTCCCATTTACTCGGCTCAGCATCATCATCAAGTCGCAGTACTCTTGTTTTACATCTTCGGCAATTATCTGCTTTGGGAGTCTAGTGTGAGGTGGCTTTGGCTTTTGCATCCAAACTCTGTTGATGACCGCAGCAACCCTCTCGAAGGAGGTGGAGTACATTTTATCCGCCCTCTCCTTTGATCTGTATAGCATCTTCTCGGCAGTAGGAATCCCAAATGCCTCTCTGATGGCATCCGGCGTGAAGTTGGCAAGCAATTTGCCATCCGGCGAGACAATGGTTCTACGCTCCGGCTTGTAGTAGTTTGCACACTCCATGATTAGCTCCAGGCACTGAATTGCTGGTGGAAAACCGGCGGCTGCGTAGATGCCACTCTTCATGATGTTATGTGCCGTGACTGATGGTTGATGGCCTCCCAGTCCGTACATCCTAGACTTGAGTGCATTTAGATTAAATGACCCGAGGTTGGTGTCACTTAACCCTGCCAGCTTGGAGACAACTGCCGACTTTGGAAGAACTGACTTGGCGAGCCTTTTAATCATTGCCTGCCGGGATGAGCTAGCCTTGGCCGTTTCGGTGTTTGCAGCTCTGCCTGCAGCTCTGCTTGTTCCAGCAACATCCTTTGCTCCAGCCATCTGCAAAATAGAATAGAATAACAATAAGTTAGCTTGCAGATTTATAATAAAATAAAATGGCCTCCGAGACGGCTGCGGATGTGGAGTTAGCTTTTGGAAAAAAAAATTCTTCAGCATAATTATCTAACTTCAAACCTCGGACTGTATAAAAACTCTGAGCTTATAAAGAAGCTTTTAACAACTGCACTTCGACTGGCGAAGAAAATCACAGCCAAGTACAACTTTCAGCAACAACTAACTTTCAGTAGCTCGAACAAATAAAATCTGCAGCAACTCTTTTGCAGCTCGAAACAAACTTCCTCAGCACTCCGAGAATAAGATCTTCAGCACACAATAAACTTCTGCAACTCAATGCCCTGCAGCAACTTCAGAAGATAAATCTTCCAGCAACTCCGGAAATCAACTTCAACCTTCAACTTCGAAATTGCAGCAACACACTTTCAGCTTTTCGAAAGAAAGAGTCTCGGCAAATAAAAAATTTCTCCAGCACTTTGCACTTTCAGTAACTCAACACTCCGAAATAAAATAAACTCTCAAAGAATTTCTCTCCTCAACAACTTCGAAAATATTTCAATCTCTCAAGAACTTCTTCAGCAACTTCAACTTCGAAAAATGTGAGGAGAAATGAGAGAAGAGACTGTTGTTTAAATAACTCTTCGCGAAGAATCCTGCCAAGTAATGCTGGGGCTATTTTTAGCACCCTCATCAGTTTTCCACTCTCTCCGTTCGGAATCTTCTAATTCAAGCGCAGTAGTGGGCTAGTCGTCAGCCGGTCATTATGGCAGTCGCCATTAATAATGATTCCTTCCTTGTAAAAAAATTCGAATTTTTCCTCTTGGTCTGCCAGTTAACTCTTGGTGATTTAAACAACTCGCGAGAAAAATCACTTGATTCGGTTTGAAAATTCTACTTTAAAATCTCGCAGTGTTTAAATAAATTTGATTTGAAAAATTCGTGGGAGTTGTAAATTCATTTCCAATTTTTTAAAATGTCTGTCATTTAAATCCTCGATTTCATAAAATTTGCCTTAGACATTTTAAATTTTCTCTTTAAAATATTCAACTCCGGGTGATTTAAAATCACTTGCCTGTTCGAAATAACTCATCCTCTGAGATTTAACTTCCGTTAGGAAAATAATCTAAGCAAAACGAATTTCTTCTGAAAATATTAAAATTTCCCCTTAGGAAATTAAATTTTTAAACTCTGTTAACTCATGGGTGCCTTTTGAACGGGTTCATTTAATTTTCACTTAGAAAATATTTCACCAAGTCGTCAACCCCGTTTAGATGTCTCACGAAAAATTTGAAATTCATCCAACTCTGGCGTGTTTTATGTAGTGAAATACTTATTCCACTTAGGAAAATTTTGAACATTTTCGCCCTTGGGTTTTTATTTCAACCTCTTCCCCTTCACCTCTTTTCATCATTTTGCTCAACTTGGGCGTATTTGGCCTAGGGAGTTTTTGTTTTACTTAGGAAAATTTCCGACCTTTCTCCCTCGGACGCATTTTGAAGGGTCCATTTTTATATTTCTCATACTTAAAATCCCTTCTAACTCATCTTCTTCATGGGCGCATTTAGAGTGGCAAGCTTTCAATCTATGCCTTGGAAAAAAATATTCACTTACCTCTACAACAAGCTGGGCGCATTTCACCCTTGAAGCTTCCACTTTTGCCTTAGGCGCATTTCAGCTAGGCAAATTTCAATTCATGAAGTAGGCGCATTTCATACCCTCAACTTTCATTTCAATGACTTAGGCGTTTTTTAGGCTCCAATAACCTTGGGCGCATTTGACAATGCTTTCACTTTATCATGGGCGCATTTTCACTAGCATGTTTCCATTTTGTTGCCTTAGAATATTTTCCAACACTTTCAATATTCTTCCAAGGTGAGGGCGCATTTGGCATGTTGAACTTTCAAGTTGGGGGCGCAAATACACATGGCTACTTTCATTTTTATACTTAGAAAAATTTCGGCCCAACTATTCCTAGCACAAGGGCGCATTTGATGTGGTCCACTTCTACTTGAGGGCGCATTCTCACCTCATGCTCACATTTTTTTACTTTCCACGCCTTAGATTTTTCCAGGCATCCTCCAACATGGGCGCATTTGACATAGCTTACTTTCACGCCTTAGCACTTTTTGAGGGTCTTCACTTTACCCTGGGCGCAAATGAGGGGGTGAGCTTCCATTTGAGGGCGCATTTCCACCCCTCTACTTTCATTTCCATGCCTTAGCCGCCTTTTCACACACTTGAGGGTGCATTTTAACTCTTCCCACTTACCTTGAGGGCGCATTTTGCCATGGCTACTCCCGTTTTTGCCTTAGAATATTTTCTAAGTTTCATCCTCTTGAAGGTGGGCGCATTTCATCCTTTGAACTTTCATCTTAGGTGGGCACATTTTAGAAGGGTAGCTTTCAATTTCATACTTAGGCGTTTTTTTTTAGGCTCCAATAACCTTGGGCGCATTTTGATGGAGGAGCTTTAAGATGAGGGCGCATATGAGGTAGGCTACTTTCAATTTCGCAATGCCTTAGGCATTTTTCACATGCAAGCTTTGACTTGAGGGCGCATTTCATGGGGTGAGCTTTTGTTTTTGACTTAGAAAATTTTCTAAGTCAAAAACAAAAGCTCACCCATTTTCTAAGTTTCTTCAACAACTTGAGGGCGCACTTAGACACATGAGCTTTCATTTGAACACTTAGAAACTTTTTCATACCTCTGCCTGCCTTCATCTTCACCGTCTATTTCGGGTAAGTCAGGCTATTTTTAGAAAGTCCCTTGATTTTCGACTCATATGGCTCCGTTTTGCCTGAAAATTTTGCCATACGACCCTCTTTGCCTTGTGAACCCGTTTCGCCAATCCCACATGTCAGCCTGCTATTTATAGCCACCTGCTATTTATAGTAAGTTCTTGACTTTCTGACTTCAGTAGCTCCGTTTTGCCTGAAAATTTCACCATCTGATCCTCTTTGCCCTGTGAACCTGTTTTGCCAGTCCTCTGCCCTAACCTGCTATTTATAGCCACCTGCTATTTATAGTAAGTTCTTGACTTTCTGACTTCACTAGCTCTGTTTTGCCTGAAAATTTCACCATCTGATCTTCTTTGCCCTATGAACCTGTTTTGCCAGTCCTCTGCCCTGACCTGCTATTTATAGCCACCTGCTATTTATAGTAAGTTCTTGACTTTCTGACTTCAGTAGCTCCGTTTTGCTCGAAAATTGCAACGCCTGATCCTAAGAACTTGAGTGTCGCTCTGATGCCAACCTCGGGTGTAGACCTGCTATTTATAGCCATGCCCTGACTTACTAAAAATAGTAAGTTCTCCGATTTTGCTCAAATTTTGCCAGCAAGTGCCTTGAAGCGTGCTGATGTTGGTGAGGTGCTCCGTTTTGACAATTTTTTGATTTCACCCCCTATAAAAGTGGAAACCCTAATTTGACCTGCATGTATCCCGAACGGTCTCCGTTTGACTTCGTTCCTTCCGCATGTCGTTCTGCTTGCTGAACTGGAGTGTTGGGCGGTTGCCAGAGTGTACCTGCTAAAAATAGAAACTGCCTGAAAATTTCTCATCCACTGCCAGATGGTTTTGCATGTCATATTGCCCGTGGGATCTCAAGAAACCCAGAAAAACCCAGAAAACTGGTCTGCATGCGTGCACTGGCTAAAAATAGTAAGTCCTCGAAATTTGATCTTTCCCGCTTGCATGTCACACTGTTGCAAAGCTCTCGAAAAACCCATAAAGAAAAACCCGACATGCGTTGAAAAACACTGCATGCAAACCCTAAAAATAGCCTCTGAAGGCTAAACTCTGAAAGTGATCATCTTGGTTTGCATGTTACATCACTGCGAAGGTTTCGAGAAACCCAGAAGTAGTCTCCAGACATTCAATGAAGAATCATATGTTTGACCCCTAAAAATGGCTCCTGAAGCCTGAACTGCTAAAAATAGCAAGTTGGCTGATCTGGCTCACAATTTACGTGCAAGCAGCTTGATGTTACCAGAATGTGTCGAAGTTGATAAAATTCCAAAATCCTGTTGAAACAGTCCCCGGTTGAGTACTTACTATAAATAGTAAGTTGTCAGAATACAGTGAAAATTTAGGGGGACTCTGCTGGAAGCAGTGTTACAAGACTCGCCCAAACTCGGCGAGTACTCGCGAGTCCCGAGGCAGGTGACCCTAAACGAGTCCCAGAGACTCGGCTGCCGAGTACTCGCCGAGACTCGCCGGACTCGCCGGACTCGGCAGACTCGCCGAGTCTCGTGCCCCAAACTCGGCCATTTTGATTAAATATTTTTAAAAAAAATTGCATTCTTTTTTTTTCAAATTTTTTAAATAAATGGTGTGCGCCATGAAGGTTTGTGTGGTTTTGAAGGTCTTCATTTGGGCTTGGTGGCGAGGGCTCCGCCCCTCGACCCCGCCCTGTATTGCGACAGGGAGCGCGCCCAGGGCGCTGCCCCGGGACCCTGCGAGGGGCGCTGCCCCTCGACCCCGCTGGGGGCGCTGCCCCCAGACCCCCGCAAGGGGCGCTGCCCCTTGACTGGGGGCAGGGGCGCTGCCCCTTGACCCCGTTGGGGCGTTTCCCCCAAACCCTCATCAAACTATAGGTCTAAGCATGTTATAGGCCAATGATGAATCATGATCATAAAAACCTACAAAATACATATCCCCTGTTGCAAATCTTTGCATCTTTCACAGTCAAAGCCATAATCAAGGATTATCTTGTTTCAAAATTCATACATTAGACAACAAAACATGCAGTCTTGAAGGCTTCAATAAAATTTTAATAATAAAATCCTCACTTGAATATACACACCAATCATTGAGACACAAGCAAATATCATGGCTACATCATCATCTAGGACCTAACTTAGACACTAGCGCATGACTTGTCGTGATATTGGGATGAGTAATGCAAGCTCTTCTGAGCCATAGACTTATTTTTTTAGTTTTGATATTTGTTTTGATGCCATGGATTTCATATTCCATGAGTTTTGTATACATTTGACAATATTTATATATCTGAATGTGTTATTTCCTTCAGCTAAAATTTGCGTTTATACTTATGTGATCGATATATGTTTGTGTATAGGATCATAGTAGTTTCTATTTCATGATGTTATTGTGTATTTGAGGTTTATTCACTAAAGGGTGCATGAACAAGCTTTAAATCCTTAAAAGTCTCTAAATTTCAAGGGTTTTTCTATTTGCCGAGTCTTGGGCGAGTCTAGGCTCCGAGTCCGAGTCCGAGTCAAAAATCGGCTTGCCGAGTCCGAGGCGAGTCCGAGTCTTGTAACTATGGCTGGAAGCCTTCTGACTGCTGTACTGAGCTTGGATTTCAATTTTATAACTCAGTTTGACCTTTAATAAGCCTGAAGGATGAAAACCCTAATTACACAGACTTAACCAATACTTCAACTTGGGTCAAACGACAGGACATCCCCAGAAGGACCAGAGATAGAGAGAGAGACGCACTAACCAAAGCCAAAAGACCAGGATGGAGCAAAAAAATTAGGGGGTCCCCATATGTATGGGGTGATGTGTGAAAAAGGTCACAACACCTCCTGGCCATGGATTTGAGCATGTCATAGAGATGGAGGAGGGCTCTAAGCCCGTCATTATGACACCATACAAACATCCCAGGCACTTCAAGGAGGAGATAGAGAAAACAATTAAGGAGTTGCTTGAGATGGGTCATATCCGACCTTTATCCCGTCCCTTTGCTTCTTCAATAGTTCTGGTGAAGAAGAAATATGGGACTCTACGGATGTGTATTGATTATAGGGCCTTGAATAAAAAGACCATAAAAAACAGGTACACTATACCCATGATCGATGAGCTTCTAGATGAGTTGCACGAGGCCGTGTACTTCTCCAAGATTGATCTCAGATCTGGATATCATCAAATTCATGTTCGAGCATAGGATGTTCACAAGACATAATTTAGGTGCCATTTTGGACACTATGAGTTTCTTTTATGCCCTTTGGACTCACTAATGCGCCTGCTACATTCCAATCTTGTATGAGTCATATATTTAATAAGCAATTGCGTAAGTTTGTCTTGGTATTCTTTGATGACATCCTGATATTTAGCAAATCTTGGGAGGAGCACCTTGAACATCTAGATGAGGTACTTGGCATCATGGAGGCTCAGTCATTGTTTGCTAAGGCATCCAAATGTGAGTTTGGACTACAAAAGATTCTCTACTCGGGCCACGTTATTGGGGCTAATGGTGTTCAGGTGCACCAGGAGAAGATTTGAGCTATACTGGATTGGCCACCTCCAAGGAACGTTTCTAATTTGCGAGGTTTCTTGGGATTATGCAATTACTACAGGAGATTTGTAAAGGGGTTTTCACAATTGGCAGCACCTCTTACAGATCTTACCAAGAAGGGGGCATTCAGTTGAACAAATGATGCACAGGCAGTATTTGATCGGCTCAAGGATGTTATGAGTTCTTGTCCTGTGTTGGCACTACCTGATTTTACTCATCTTTTTTTTTTAGAGTGTGATGCTTCAAGAGAGGGCCTAGGAGCCGTATTGATGTAGAATCATCATCCCATTGCTAATGAGAGCAGGAAACTATGGGGTGCAGAGAAGTTATATCCCACCTATGATAAGGAGATGTTGGCCATCATGCATGCGTTGGCCAAGTTCAAACAGTACTTAGTGGGTGGCAAATTTGTGGTTAGAACAGACCACAACAGTTTGAGATACTTCTTAGGGCAAAAGGACCTTAATGAGCGGCAACAGAAGTGGGTCAGTAAGATACAGGCCTACGATTTTGACATTGAGTATGTTAAGGGCAAGAAGAATGTTGTTGCCGATGCTCTTTCCAAGAGACCTACCCTTTGCTCTTTGAGTGAGATATCAGTAGATTGGAAGTCTCAAGTTTTAGTTGAGTATTCCAAGTCTACATTTGCATGCGAGCTCATGGATGGACGAATTCATGATGATAGATATCGAGTTGTGGACGATGTGATCTATTATATGGACAGGATATTCCTAGTACTTGAGTCCAAGCTCAAACAGTAGATATTACGAGCCATTCATGACACACATATACCAAGGCATCCAAGTTTCTTCAAAACCTACAAACAGGTCAGAGAGAGATTCTCATGGAAGGGTCTCAACGATGATGTCATGCAGTATGTTAGGGAGTGTTTGAATTGTCAGCAAAACAAGTTCGAACATACTTTCCTAGCAGGACTCTTGCAGCCATTGCCTATCCTAGAGCAGAGGTGGGAGAGTATATCTATGGATTTCATTACAGGTCTTCCAAAGGTTCAGGGACGAGATTGCATATTTGTGGTTGTTGATAGGTTGACCAAATATGCAAACTTCTATGCTATACCATCTGACTATTCAGCTCTACAAGTGACAGAGTTGTTCTTTCGAGAGGTGTTTCGATTGCATGGCCTTCCTAAGACCATAGTCAGTGATCGGTACTGCAAGTTTCTCAATGCTTTTTGGCAAGAGCTTTTTCGATTAGCTGGTACAAAGTTGACACTGAGCACCAGTTATCACCCTCAAATAGATGGGCAGACGAAGATTGTCAATAAATCGATTGAGGGTTATCTTCACAATTATGTTGCAGGGCAGCAGCGTGCTTGGATCAGGTGGTTGTACTTAGGAGAATACTATTATAATACCACCTATCATATGTCAATCGGCATGTCTCCATTTAGGGCGTTGTATGGATATGATGCATTATCTTTCGTGGACTTAACCTTTGATGTCAGTAGAGCTCCTCAGGCCAAGGAGTTATTGCAGGATACTCAAGACATCCTTAAGGTACTTAAGGATAATATTCAACAGGCACAAAATCAGCAAAAAATGTATGCTGATAGACACCGTGTGGAGAGGAATTTTGAGGTAGATGACTTGGTTTTCTTGCACCTTCAGCCTTATAGATAGAGTACATTGAAGAGAAGTCGTAAAAACTCAAGCCAAGGTTTTATGGTCCCTACAGGATTGTTAGGAGAGTTGGGGTGGTAGCATATGAGCTTGACTTACCAGCAAGCAGCAGAATCCATAATGTTTTACATGTGTCATGCCTCAAAAGGGCATTGGGACAGCATGTGGTTGCTTCTCCAAACCTTCCACCCCTTGATGAGGAGAGTGTTCTGATATTAGATCCCGAGCCTATTGTTGATATGAGGGAGCATAGGTTGCGAAATAGGGTAATCAAAGAATATCTCATCAAATGGAGAGACTTGTCATTGGAGGATGCTACGTGGGAAGGAGAACAGATACTTCAGGATCCTAATCTGCAATTGCTTGAGGACAAGTAACCCAGGGAAGGGAGGAATGTAATATCCCCATTCTCAGAGTGACTGCTTGGAGTTGAGTACTAGCTCATTCACCATTCTCGTGAGCTAGTCATCCTGGTAAGGGAATGTTATTGGGCCATGCGAATCATAATTTTGATGAGTTGCTTTTGGAGATTAGAAAGGGGAAATTATCCTTAACGGAAAATAAAATATAATGTTGATTATATTTTATTATTATTTCATGTTCTACTTGCAAAGTCAAAGCAATCTTATAAGAAATAGAGGGGAGTTTTAAAACAAATAAAATATTATTATCTTCCTTAGTTGGTTGGCCCAATTGAAGACAAATCTGATTTGCTTCAAAATCAAATTCTCTCTCCTAAGTCGGTTTAGAGCCTTATTGAAGAAGGCATTGCATGTTTTGACAAGATCAAATCTGATCCTCCCTTATGATGGTTTGGACAAGGGCGGTTTAAGAAGGCATCAAATATTTTAATATTTAAGATCAGATATGATCCTTCCCTAAGTCGGTTTGGTCAAGGGCAGTTTAGAGCCTTAATGAAGAAGGCATTGAATATTTTGATATTTTTAGATCAAATTAGATCCTCCCTATGGTGGTTTAGACTAGGGACGGTTTTAGAGCCTTATTTAAGAAGGCATTGAATGCTTGGAGGCATATGATGAATTGATCTTTTGGAAAACATTGTATTGGAGAGTTTTCTCTTGGCTGGAAGTGAATTCTAGTTGATTCAAGGTGGTGTTCCCTTGAAATATTAGTGGTTCGGTGATGACCCCATTCCACCATGGGAGGTGAATTCGCATGGAGTTCATCATAGGCTTAATTGCTATGTTTTTGCGGAGCTAGGACTTTGAAAGCTGGGATTTGAAGACTTGTTTTATTGCAGGTCCAAGGAGGAATCAAGTAGATTGGGTTGCATTTTTTACTTCAAAGAACAAGTCGCTTATTTGGCATGTTGGGGTTTCATTCTTGAAGAGTTTTTGCATTGTGGGTTGGCTGGAAATCCATATTAGGTTTTCACAAGTTGTTAGTAATCAAGTTTCAGACTTGATATCAATCATATTTCATCCTTTTTCAAGCATAGGAGGCAAGCTGGGCTAAATCACTACCTATCTGAGCTAGGCGATTTCATGATTTGAGCTAATCTTGCAATATTTGATGAGTTTCAGCATTTATGGGTCATCTTCAGTCATCTTCAGGTGTATACCAGACTGAATCAGACCTATATCAGTCATTCAATCAAAGGTATAGCCTTCTCATATCATTCCAAAGCATAGTCGACTCAATATCCAGCCATATCGACCCAAATTGGAGAGGATTTTGCATTGTTTTGGATTAGAGTTTGTGGGCAGATTGCATACCAGCTGTTACAGAGTTATTATCAGTCATACCAGACCTCCAACGGTGCTGCTATAGTCTTATTTCAATCAAGGATTGAAGAGTATTTCATCGAGACTTTCTAGGGTTTCATTCTTCAATCATTTGGCTAGGGTTTGGAATACATTTTGGCCATTTTACATGTTGTATGTGATCTGATTTTTGAATCAGACTATCTGATTGTAAGCTACAACCAATTTCCTATTTGTAATCAGATTGTTCATTCAATGAGAAGCCATTAGCATTTTCTGGGTATGTCATTCTCATGTTTTGATTTGATTATAACTTCATCATTTAGTATTTGTTTCGTGTTATATTTGAACTACATGGTATAATAAACACATAGAACAAATATCTACATTAAAATAATAAGCCAGCAAGGAGAAAAATTAGGTTGAGCTAAGGTAGGCTTCTTAGTTCTTACATATGTTGAATGATAATAATCCTCCCAAAATGAACTTTTATATATATCAACTTCCTCCTTAACTCTCCAAATTGGCCACAACCCAATTTGGGCGCAAACTTCTCCCTTTAAAAATTGCTTTTTATTTTATTTTACCTCCATTTGGACACCAAACTCACAATTTAAATTTATTATATTTTTTATTATTTATTTTCTCCTTATAACTCCCAAAAGGGGTCGCCCAGCCCCAAATAAAATATATAAAAATATTTTAGCATCATCAAAAATCATAATAAATATTATTTAATCTCCTCCTTGAGCACCAAAATCAAAAATAATAATTTTTATTTTTTTCCACTTTATTTTTCTTGCTCACCTCCAAAAGGGACATTACAATGCGCCACACCCACGTTTGACCAAATTCTTCGAAAATTCAAGCCACAAGCTGCTAATGCTTCGTCATTGCTATTCATGAGATCAGAATTGTAAAATCCCAATTATAGACTGTCATAAATGCATTGGGTGCAATTTGAGACACTATAGGAGGGCCACGTGTTTTCACCTTCAAAAGGATGGAGAGGTTGATTAGACATGATCAAGTTGAGTGGGCAACAGAGTATTATTATGCCTACCATTACAGAAGAGGAAAGGAAGAGTTATCATCCAGATGTGCAAGCTTTGCTTACCAAGCAAAGCAAGGTTTTCAGTGGTATACCTCTTGGGAGGCCTCCTGAAAGAGGCATAAAGCATGTGATCGAATTACAAGAAGGTGCCAAACCTGTCATCACCACTCTCTAAAGGCATCCAAAGAGGCATAAAGATGAGAACAAAAAGGCCATTAAGGAGCTCCTAGGGATGCGACTAGTGATATTGAGTTCAAAATTAAAATTATCATAGTCACACAACACTTACATGGCAATGGCACATCAAACTAAATGAAATTCAATTACACGGGAAATTAAAAGACACTAAAATACACATATATACAAAAAAAAACTACAAATGTTATTTTCTGCCAAATAGAGTGCATAAAAAGAGAAACAAAGTCCAATCTTCAATTACAAGACACAAATAATGATTCAATGTAGTCAGTTACTTTCAAAATCTCATTAAGTATTAATTTTTCAGTCTTAGACTACATATTGTCATAGACTCATTACTCGTAAGTTATATACAAAGATACCATTAAAGAAAAGTTGCTTGTAAGTGCTCCAAATCATGGTCCATGACTACATACCATGTACAAGATGCCATACAATGTCGTTCATTACAATCTAAGTTACCGATTCAAGTTCAGGTTTGGGTTTGGGTTCAATGGTTCAGTTCACTGGTTCGGGCACAAATCTTTTGGGGGTTGGGTTTGTTGATACAAAAACATATAAAAATCAGAAATATATACATATTTTCAGCAGTAATTAAGTTCAAAATACACCACCATATTAATAGTCAAATAACATAGCAAAATACACCACCAATTTCATAGTCAAATAATAAAATATTAGTGAAACTCAAATGTCGTGATATAAATTAAAGTTCAAACATAATCAAGTGTTGAAAATCAACCATCATTGATCATTGATCAAATATCATATGGGTCATCAAAAATATCATCATCACCATCCATATTAGATGATGTGTATGTAGTGGTAAATTAGAAAAACCACAAATAGCGCCAGTGGCACTGGCACTACCACTGGCACTGACACTAGCACTCTCATGCTCACTAGATGGCTCATAGTAATCATCAACATCAAGTGCAGAAAAGTGGCTTGTGGAAGCATCCAAGCCAAGATGCTCTGGCTTGATACCCCACTTCCTCGTGTCTCCTTCTTTGTAGGCACTTTGTTTGTGTGTAAGGAGCCGCAAGTTTGAATGCACATACACCAAGTCCTATGCCCTTTTTGAATGTAATCTATTGCACTTTATTGAGTGGATGAAGGAGTATGTTCTCCAATTCCTCTCAGATGAAGATGAACTAGCAACCTATTAAGATCAAATTAAATACTTGAGTTACAAAATTTAACTAACTAAATTTAAAAATTAAAATATAAATAAAATTATTAAATATAGAACTTAAATTTAAAAGATAAAAGATTTTGACTATCAAACTTACTTGAGATAAAATTTTGATTGCAAAAGGTTGTAGATACGTGTATGCTTGGCCATAAAAGTACCACCAACTATGAGCATCAACCATGTACTTGTCTCGAAGAACATCAAGACCACAATCACTAGAGCATGCAAAACCCATGAACTCGGCCCTCACTACATCATGTCAGTCACAATCAATGAAGAGTCTATGAAGTGTTGCCTTGTACCCTTGAGCCACTTCAGCATCTCTATATGGGGAAACTCTTGTCACGGAAAGTAGTTGAGCACTATAGTATTTGGGACTCAATGCAAAAGCAAAAAGATGCAGTGGAGTGGTCATTTTGTTCCATCTCTCTACAACGATTTTGTGTAGCTCTTTGAAGAAATTTTCTTCAGGATCTTGCTCTTTTGCATTGATGATGGATTTCATCTTCTCAATCATTGAGTCGATGCCATCACATACTTCGCCCAAACAAGCTCTATCCATGTCAATATAATAGATCATGCTCAATTTGGGCTCAATGAAATTGAGGAGATACTCAACACAATCCCACCAAATGTCATCTAGGATCATTTGCTTAACCTTTGTTGCCCTTGCAATGCTAGATCGCCTCCATATGGACCAATTAGGGTCGATGACCATGTTAGAGAGTGCCTCATGAACCTTCACAAGTTGGCTCAACACAATTGTGTTGGAGGCAAAACGGATCTCAGCAACCTGTTGGAAAATCAAAATAAAATAGACTTTAAATTTACAAAAATTAAAATAAAATTAAAAATATTACTAAAGTGAATTGTGAAACATGTTTATTATTTAATTTACCTTCAATAGCTCAAATTTCGAGAATGTTCTAAATATGCCTTGTGACATATGGTGGTTGGTGATGAACATTTGGATGTCTTTGGCCTCAACATACACCTATTTGATCTAATCAAATTTGTTGCCAATTTTTTGTAGCATTAGATTGAGGGAGTGGGCAGCACAAGGTGTCCAAAAAATGTGTGAATACCGCTCCTCAACCAATAACCCAGAAGCCCTACAATTTTTTGCATTGTCTGTTATAACTTGCACAACATTTTGAGGGCCCACTTCATCAATAGCTTGACAAAGAATGTTAGCAATAAATGCACCATTCTTCACCTCTCCTTCATAATCATCCATTGCTCTCAAAAACATTGCCCCTTTAGGGGACACTCCAAGAATTGATCAATGGGTGATATTTTGCATCTTTCCATCATCAAAAATGATGGTCACCCTTGTTTTGATCCATGAATCCCTTACGGGCTTCAAGGAGTCCTCTAAAAATTTCACCTCTTTATTTAATAAGGTGCTATGCACCTTCTCAAAACCTAGGCCCTTATACCCTTTTGGAGCCTCATTAATAGTTTTCACCATTTTTTGCCAATATGGTGAGCGAACAACATTGAATGTCAATCCATTCACATAGACACATCTCGCTATGTCTTGATCGACAATCTCTCTAGCCTCATTCTGAAATGAAATTTCCATGATCCCTTTGATCTCTTATGTGTAGGGGCCACCCTTTGCTCTTCAGGTATGGAAATAAATGGATGGCTCTCTGTAGGTGGAAAATGAGAAGGCGGTGCAGGGGGTTTTGTTGTGACCTTTTCACACATCACCCCATGCCAGATGGGGACCCCCTTTTTTTGCTCCATTTTGGTCTTTTGGCTTTGGTTTTGGGTAGTTTTGCATCTCTCTGATCTTTTGATCTTTCTGTCCTTTCGGGGATGTCCCTATCTTTGACCTAATTTGGAAATTTTGGCTAAGCCTATGAAATTAGGGTTTTGTTCTTCAGGCTGGATTGAGATCAAATCAAATTGGATTTTGGGATTCTAACTACTTCAGCACATTCAGGCAGCTTCAAAGCACCTACACATGAAATTTGAGCAGATTCAGACAACGGGCTATTTTTAGCAGTTCAGCCTTCGGAGGCTATTTTCAGGGTTTAAACGCATGATTCTCCAATACCTGATTGGGGAATGTTTTTGGGTTTCTCGAGACCTTCGCGATGGTATAACATGCAAATCGAGATGGTGACTTTCAAAGTTCAGCCTTCAGAGGCTATTTTTAGGGTTTGCATGCAAATTTTTTCAACGCATGTATGGATATTCCTTATGGGTTTTCCGAGAGCTTCGCAACGGTATGACATGCAAGCAGAATGGAGCAGTTTTCAGGGACTTACTATTTTTAGCCAATGCCTGCATGTCGACCAATTTTCTGGGTTTTTCTAGGTTTTTTGAGATCCCATAGGCACTGTGACATGCAAACTCATCCGACAACAGATTGACCACTTTCCGGACACTTACTATAAATAGCAGGTTCACTCTGGCAGCCACCCGACACTTCAGTTCAGTAAGCAAAATGGCATGCAACATAAATCAAGTCAAACGGAGACCGTTCAGGGCACATGCAAGTCAAATTCTCCGGAACATGGCTATAAATAGCAGGTCAGTACGAGGGGCAGATGTAAACAGGTTCACCAAGCAATGAGGATCACGCCTAGCAAATTTCAGGTCAATCAGAGCTGCAAAGGTCTATGAATTTTAGGGTTTGCTAAAAATAGCAAATAAGCTCGGGCAACAGGTATAAATTGGGTAGCAAGGCCACAAGAAGCATATCATGTCGACTCTAGGTTCAGAACAGGTGAAAAGCCACGAAGAGGCACATACATCCAGAATTTACTAAAAATAGAAAATGAGGGTAAGCAGGCTAAAAAAATTGGTTAAGTATTCGAGAGCCACCTCCAGAAGTCTCCTCAACACTTCAGGTGAAAATTCTAAGGCATGCAAGTTAAAATAGAAGCTTACCCCTCTAAATGCGCCCAAGCTCCAAGAGGATGAGTTGGAAAATGTGTTAAGCTTAAAAAAAGAAAAGAAAATGGAAGCTCACCCCCTTGAGTGTGCCCTCAATATGAGTGGGTGGCCAGAAGACTTTCGAAGTTACAAAATAGAAGCTTACCCCTCTAAATGCGCCCTTGAATGAGGTGGAGATGAAAAAATTTCTAAGTATGGTGAAACAAAAGCTTCTACCCTCAAATGCGCCCACCTTAGGAAATCCACTTCAAAAAGTTTCTAAGGCACACAAATAGAAGTAGCACATGCAAAATGCGCCCTCAAGGGAGAAGGGTGGTTGAAGGTTTCTAAGGCATAAACAAAGTTAATTCTCCACCTCTCAAATGCGCCCAACAAAGGTTATATGATGAAAAAATTTCTAAGGCAATGGAAATGGAAGTACAAGGGGTCATATGCGCCCAAGGAAGAGGGTGGCATCAAGAAATATGTTTAAGTGTTGAAAATAAAAGCAGCAAGGGTAAAATGCGCCCAAGGCTGAGAGGAGGTGTATAAAGAATTTTCTCTAAGGCATCACATGGAAGCTCAAGGGTAGAAATGCGCCCTTGAGGTGAGAGCCACTCAAAACATTTCTAAGTGTGGGAAATAAAAGTAGGTCCCCCAAAAGGCGCCCAAGTTGAAATAGAAGATAAAACGCCTAAGGCATTGAGAATGAAGGTTGAAGGTGCTAAATGCGCCCAAGCTGAAGAGATAGGAAGGGTGGCTGAAAGTTTCTAAGGCACAAAATAAAAACAGCAAGGGTGAAATGCGCCCAAGGTGAGTTGAGGTATTTGAAATATTTCTTAGTTATAAAATTGCAGCATTACACCTAAAATGCGCCCAAGATAAAGGGGCTTGAGCAAAAAAAAAAAATGTCTAAATATGGGAAATGAAGCCTCACTAGCTGAAATGCGCCCAAGGCTGCAAGGGGGGTGAAAGGTAAATATCGAAGGCATTGAAGGTAAGAGGTTGGAAGGCTGAACCGCGCCCAGCAAGGGTTATGAGTTGAATAAATTTTCGAAGTATGAGGAAAATAAAGGTAGCATGTATAAAATACGCCCAGCTTACAAAGCTACAAGGAGGACATGGCAAGAGAGAGTCAAGGCAATGAAATTTCCTCCAGCCTATGTGAAATGCGCCCAACAAGAGAAATGATGATAAAATAATTCGAAGTGAAGTCATAAATAAAATCTCCCCATCTAAAATACGCCCTTGGGGGAGGAAGACTTGAGAGGAATTTCTAAGTTAGAAAATAGAAGTGGAAGACCTCAAATGCGCCCAAGGTAGAGTCAAGGAATTTAAATTTTTCCAAGGCATTTTCAAGGGTCAAAGTGTGAAGGACACCTAGGGGGAGTGATGCTAAAATTTCCAAGGGCAAGATGAAATATGCCCATGAACAGGAGGGGGAAATTCTTCAAGGAAGTCAAGGAAAAATGCTAAGGCATGAAAAATGAAGACTGCAAGTGTGGAATATGTCCGGAATTAAAATGGAATAAACCTTAGCATTTTTTTATTTTTTTATTTTTCAAAAATAATAAAAAATTAAACTTACCCCTTCGTCTGGATACACATGAAAACGATGATTTCTGAGGGGAAATTTCTTCTGAGTATTGGACATTTCCCATTGGGAGATGATTTAAAGTTCTTCCACACTTTGCTCGTGTTGTTTCGACAAAGATTTTGGCCTGACACCCGTTTAACAAATTTCCTAAGGCTCAGATGGATAAATTTTCTAAGACATGGAAAAGGAAAGCAGAGTGGGTCAAGTGCATTCAAGCTCAAGACGAGTGGAATTTTATCCAAGTCATCAAGCTCCTAAAGGAAGGTGGACAAGGCAAGTGAATGAAATTGCTAAGGCAGGAGGATGAAAACAACAAGACGGCATGCGCCCCAACACACAATGTGCCCACGATGAAAGTTTGCTAGGAAAGTGATGAATTTTATCAGATCTAGAGGTCAAGCAGACCTTGAAAGTCAGAACGTGGGAATTGGGTAAGTAAAGTGAATTTATATTATAAATGTTTTGATGCTCTTCTTTTTGTTTTGCAGGATGAACACCAGAGCCAGAGCATGGGGACTTGAGGTGATGAAGCTGGACAATGTTACAACTTTGGAAAAAGAAACGACAGTGAGGATTTGTCTAAGGCATTAAGAACGTGGTGCAAAAGGGGCTAAATACGCCCAAGGCAGTGAGCTGAAGAAACATGAAAGTTACGAGAGAGAAATGCATCCGGGAATGAAAGCAACCGGAGGACTTAAGGAAGAAGAACTTTTTGCAAGGAGGATTTGAACCAAGTGTTGTTGCCTCCTCCTAACACAACAATATTGGCGGAGAAGAACAATGGGAACACATTTCTGGACGAGAATCTTCTGGAGGAAGATAGTGGGCATTAATTGCTCGTAGTGGTTCCTGATGAGGAGTGGAGAATCTTCTATGCATCTATTACCCACTCCTCTCTGTGGCAGTTTTTAGGGCAAAAACCCTAATTAGGGCATATGTGGCTCAATTTGAGCCCTTCATTGTAATTGAATCTAGGCCGTCTGCTGGACTGGGCCAACTATAAAAGGGGCATTCCCCCTCATTTGTAATAGGTTAGATTAGAATTAGACATTAGATCAAGAGTTGAATCAGAGCTAGAGAGTAGAAGGCATATAGCATTTAGCTTAGAAGTTAGCTTAGATTGAGGAGGGAAGAAAACTTTCCTTTGAAAGTTTTGTAAACGGTTGTTGTGAACACTTTTCATAATACAAAGAGTTTCATTGCTTGGTGATTTCTTCTTTTGTTATGAGTAGCTAGCAAGGCCATTTCATCTTTCCAATTCAAAATAGATAGAGTAAAATAGACTTATATTTCATGCAAGTAGTCGTTAACTGTGGAGTGTGGTGTTTAGTTTGGACAAATCTTCCTTTATCCATACCACTAGCGGCCTTGCTGACATTAAGTCTGCCCTACGTGGTCAACTGGAATTTCAGTACCTAACTTCGATTGTGATTTGTATGTGTTCACTTGCATCGTTGTGATGGGGTGCGCATGTTGAATCATAATTTGAATATCTTATTCATCCTTTGAAGATTGCACCTACTTTGTCAGAGTTGTCCGAAGGGGAGGCGAAACAAAGTTTGGTTTGAAGATTGTTGAAGTTAATCCTCACATTCCACCTTTTAGAAGTAGATTGTAGAATTCCTATCCCTATCCCTTCAAATTCAGTATTTCCCCGGTTAACTGAGGAATCAGAACCTCATTGTCAAATCATTCATGTCTTAACTGCTTCACAAAATCGAACAACTACGTAAGTCCCCTTGAATACCCAGCATATTCACATCAACCAACTGAGTCTATTCGCAATAAAAGGAACCTTGGAGTTGAACGCATGAACTTTCACGCAATCTTAGCATGCGGAATACTTTAATCAAGAGAGAATAGAGTGACTGTTGGACATTTTATTATGTGTTGGTGTTGTCATAAAAAACACGTCAACGGGTTTCATCCATCGAGATCCTTTCTCTATCAAAGGATGATTTGATCTATGACCTACTACTTGGTCTACTTTTTCTCACTCTTCAATAAATGCCAATACTTGCATTTCTAGAATGCCTTCATTATCTTCACCTAGATAAGATTTGATGCCTAGTACAGGATCTTGCACAAATGGCATTTCACTCGACTATACGAGCTTGAATATCTAACTTTACAATGACCACAAATCCAAACATAACCTTCACCGCCTAGAAGTTGTTGTACCATTTCAACATATTTCCAAAGGGAAGAGTTTGGGTCTGCTTTGAAATGAGATTGGCTCATGGAGCTAGAAACGGTTGCCATTGTAATACCTAAGGCAACAAGTTCAATAAACACATTCCATTTATTCAAAGTATTGAAACTAAATAACTTGATACATTTTAAAAAATTAAGCATGTGTTATAGATACCTAGAAAAATGAAAACAAACCAAAAACTTCAAAACAAAACAAGAGAGTTCATTTGTAAAAAAAATGTAGAAAAAAAAACCAGAAAACTTCAAAAAACCTACCTCTTTTGAAGAAATCTTCCTCTATGATCTTCTTGGCAACAAACTAACACTTGCAAATGCTTAGGAATAGCACAACAACCAACTTTGAAAGTTCAACGATCAATCTTCAACTCTATTCATACAATGGCAAGCAAGAAAATAAGTTCAGCAATGGAGGTAAAAACTTTTGTTTTTCATTCACAAATTGATAAATTAGTTTACTTTTTCCTATTAGGTATTTTAGTAGGCATAAATTAGGGTTGGAGGCTTTATTTTACATTTTAAAGTCAAAAAAAAGTCAAAAATTATTTAAAACATCAAAAAAACTGAAAAACGCACCTAGGCACTTGAAGGGACAAATACACCCCGAGTCCACCTAGGTTTGGCAAGGCCAAACCCATAGGCTATGGGTTGGACCAACAGGGGAACCGGACCCAGACCCTAGACCCAAGCCTGGGTACCTATGGACTGGTAACATAGATTTTAATGCCCTTATCTCCACAATGATTCACAAGTATGGCAATTGTATACCCCTACTCCCATGCCATAATGCTATTCACAACAGTCACACCACCCTCACCTAGAAGATGCATGGAACTAGTTAAACTCGTCGCTTTCCATGACAGTTAATCTTTGTTCTTTATCCACAAAATAAAACTCCACATGGTCTAAAGGAATTAAAGGCATGCTCTAAAGGAATTGAAGTATTCGCCCTATTGCTTGGTTCTAGTGTTCAAATGTGGAAGCTACATTCATATGCAACCTTAAATAGGCATGGATACCATTAGTTGAATAATATAGTTGTTTGCTACTTCTTGCCAGCTTATTCTCCTAGATACATGGGATTAGATGGTGATTCTCCATGCATGTACCTGTTTAAGGTTATTTAGGGAAGACCCAAGTAAAATGAAATTCAAGACAGTTTCATATGTCTCAAAAGTTTCCAATAATAGGTAACAGGACCCTATCGTTATAAAATAAGGACTCAAAGCTATTTTTGAGCTTGCTGTATTAATTTTTGATCTGATGATATCTAGCAACCAATGTGATGAAGTCATTTGACCTGCATTTAGTACCATTAGCCCCATGTATAAGTATTAAGCCATGAAGCATATCCTTATTATTTTGTAAGATTTACTTCATCACATGCATTATTCTGCTGCCACAAACTTAGGGATATTGTGCTGTAATTGGAAGAAAAACAGTTAATATAGGGATAGCATCAGCAGTATGGAGAGTGACATGAGGAGCATGGAAAAGTGAAAATCCAACCCATAAAAGTGCAGCATTCTATATCATTTATGCAAAGATGGTCCAAGTTAACCAGTACTGACTTGTAACAGAGACTGGACTCTGCAATATACTTTGAGGATTTTCTGCTCTAATTAGTATGCAATCAGCAACTGACATCAGCTTTACAAAAAGGCAACACCATCACTCTAGAAGATATCTATATTGGTCTTCCACTACTTGAATCATTTTATTTAAGTTATTTATATTGGTATTTCATTGCTTGACTTGTTATTTAAGTTCTACTTTTCATTAAGATATATGGTATGTAAATTTAATTAATGCTTATTTGTATATTTCGTGCTCATTTCTTGATCAATTGCTGCTGATTTTCTGTTCGAACTAAAGCCTATAAGAGTTTAAAATCCGGTATGAACAGATCTAGATCCTTTGGTGATTGACACATTCAGTAATTCATTTGGACAGACCTACAGTTCTAAGGGATTCAAGCATCCTATTAAGTCATTTGAATATTCCTAGAGCCTTGGAGGGTTAAAGAGTCCCACTCTCTTCATTTGGACAGGTATGGATGTAATGTCCCCCTTTTCGGCGTGATCTTGTTTGATGGTGGTTAGCCTATTACTCAGACTCTCGTAGGCTAACAGGATCTGGTTAGAGGGTCAGTGGCCATTTTGGTGGGTTTGTCTTTCTCACCCCCTTCAGCTTCAGTATGGGATTCAGTACGAGCATGTGGAGTTCAGTGTTCGCCAACTTCTGACGGCACGGAAAGATACTGAGTTTGGAGGAAGTTGTGAAATATTTTGTGGTTAAGTTAAATATTAATATTTAACTTAAATGGGTTATTATTATAAAGTCAAATTGACTTTATAAAATTAAAACAACTTAAATATATTATAAAGTAATGAAGTATTACTTTATGTAAAATGATAAGGTGATTTTAAATCACTTAAAAGACATAAAGTGCGCCCAAACTATGGAAAGGAATTAAAATACATTTAAATGTATTTTAAAAGAGAAAGAATCGTACCTTTTTGGGAATTCGTGCCTTTTTGATGGCTATAAGGCATTTCTTTGCAAATCAACCTAATATTTGTTTATCATTTGACTTTGCAAAATTCTTTCTCTATGATTTGTTTGAGGACAAGGGTTGCAAGAAAACTCCATTGAAGAACGGAAAATCTTTGCTGGATCTGTGATTGTGAGGCTGTGAAATACCAGCTGAATGATTGCCATTGATGAGAGCTTCAATCAGAAGTTCTTCTGGGCCAAATCAGTACATCTTTGTTTAGCTATTCAGTATTCAGCTTGCAGGAGAGGGTTTCCTTTGGACAGCGCCTACCTTCTGCCATTACCAGCTTCAAAGTGTTCATTTGCCAAAGGCCGTACCTTTTCAGCATTGATTGGCGTGCTTCCCCAAAAGAGGCGTCCTTCCTGTTGAAGAAAAACGCCTTCCTTTTTGCTAGTTTCTGTATTGCATATTAGGCGTCCCATTCTCTCAGTCATTCTTCTCCAGTTATTCTGCAGGAGAACTCAATTTTGTAGCCCTGGTGTGCATGCATGTTGTTTCCAGCCATTGTTGCCTGGCAAACTTCACATTTTCTTATTAAAATAATCTGGAGCATTTCGGGTACGTTTGTTGTTTGTAAATTCATTGTATGTATTGCCAATGATAATTTACAGTACCAGTTAAGCAATTATTTCAAGCATTTTACTTCAATCTTCATTTATATGTGGTACGCCCCTTCTACTTCTGTCTAGAAATTCTCTAAAAAATTTAAAACACAAAAAAGATAAGCAATTTAACACAGGGGTTTGAGAGAGAGCTAGTTGGGCTCATCACAGTGGTATCAGAGCTGTAATCCTGCCAGCCTGTGGTGTTAGCAGGTGCTTATCAGACCAACAGTTGGTCTTCTACATTTAGAACTATGGGTGCATCTACGTTTAATGACTATATATGTACTAGGTTTAATGAATATCAATCTCTTCCTAAGAAAATTCGAGATGTTCTCACTTTCAATCAATTCTTGGGTGGACCAGAAGAAGAAGACGAAGAAGTTGTGAGAAGGAAAGAAGAAAAGAAAGAAGAGAATTTTGATACTTACAGTGCTCAAGAAGTTATCAGCTATGATAACAATTCTGATTTTTATGACAGCAGTCATTCTTTTGAGCATCAATATGATTCAGAAGTTATGGCACATGAGGAAAACATTATAGAAGATATTTCTATTGTTGGCAAGCAAGATATGAGTGTCAAACATGAAGGATGCATGGAAAAAACAAGCCATAACAGTTCAGATTTTTGTGACAGCAGTGAGGTTCCTTTGCATTAGCATGAGACAACAACTACTTCACATGAGGGTGATTGTTCCATGGAGTTGTCAAAGGCAGATACTCAAGGTTTGGGTATTACTGATGCTTTTTGTGTTGTAGATTCATGCCACAACAAGTCTGTTTTTTTTAATCAGACCATGGAGAACAAATCAGAAAATCCATCTATTGGCAATGAATTCCAGGATCGTAGTATTTGGGATTCTTTCATTACAACAAGATTTCATACAGGGCTCGTTGAGGAGTTTCATAGTGTGTACATGGTAAGGAGTGTTCACAATTTCACTTTCAATCTTCATGTACATGATCCGTTTCGGATGCACAGTTACGGTATGTACGTGTTAGACATGTTGGATGATAGCATATCTCGTGCAGTTGTAGGGAGCAGGTGATGTCAGCGGTCTGACCTGCTTTCTTGTGAGTTCCTCTCTCCTATGACAGATGGTGTTGAGATTGACAGAGTACAACATGATGATCCGGCTGATTAGATATGGGAGTTACAGGGGACAATTGATGACAGTAGGGACATTACACGACACTATCCTTGGGATCCTAGTAGAATGGTGTATTCATTGTTGTTGAGATTGCTTGAGGACAAGCAATTTCAGGGAGGGCGGACTGTAATGTCCCCCTTTTCGGTGTGATCTTGTTTGATGGTGGTTAGCATATTACTCAAACTCTCGTAGGCTAACAGGATCTAGTTAGAGGGTCAGTGGCCATTTTGGTGGGTTTGTCTTTCTCACCCCCTTCAGCTTCAGTATGGGATTCAGTACGAGCATGTGGAGTTCGGTGTTCGCCAACTTTTGACGGCACGGAAAGATATTGAGTTTGGAGGAAGTTGTGAAATATTTTGTGGTTAAGTTAAATATTAATATTTAGCTTAAATGGGTTATTATTATAAAGTCAAATCGACTTTATAAAATTAAAACCACTTAAATATATTATAAAATAATGAAGTATTACTTTATATAAAATGATAAAGTGATTTTAAATCACTTAAAAGACATAAAGTGCGCCCAAACTATGGAAAGGAATTAAAATACATTTAAATGTATTTTAAAAGAGAAAGAATCATACCTTTTTGGGAATTCGTGCCTTTTTTTATGGCTATAAGGCATTTCTTTGCAAATCAACCTAATATCTGTTTATCATTTGACTTTGCAAAATTCTTTCTCTGTGATTTGTCCAAGGACAAGGGTTGCAAGAAAACTCCATTGAAGAACGGAAAATCTTCGCTGGATTTGTGATTGTGAGGCTGTGAAATACCAATTGAATGATTGCCATTGATGAGAGCTTCAATCAGAAGTTCTTCTGGGCCAAATCGGTACATCTTTGTTTAGCTATTCAGTATTCAACTTGCAGGAGAGGGTTTCCTTTGGATAGCGCCTACCTTCTGCCATTACCAGCTTCAGAGTGTTCATTTTCCAAAGGCCGTACCTTTTCAACATTGATTGGCGTGCTTCCCCAAAAGAGGCGTCCTTCCTGTTGAAGAAAAATGCCTTCCTTTTTGTTGGTTTTTGTATTGCATATTGGGCGTCCCATTCTCTCAGTCATTCTTCTCCAATTATTTTGCAGGAGAACTCAGTTTTGTAGCCTTGGTGTGCATGCATGCTGTTTCCAGCCATTGTTGCCTGGAAAACTTCACATTTTCTTATTAAAATAATCAGGAGCATTTCGGGTACGTTTGTTGTTTTTAAATTCATTGTATGCATTGCCAATGATAATTTACAGTACCAGTTAAGCAATTATTTCAAGCATTTTACTTCAATCTTCATTTATATGTGGTACGCCCCTTCTACTTCTGTCTAGAAATTCTCTAAAAAACTTAAAACACAAAAAAGATAAGCAATTTAACACAGGGGTTTGAGAGAGAGCCAGTTGGGCTCATCACAATGGATGTCTATGGGCTCAAAGCATCTATTATATTGATTTAAAAATTCTTAGTGTCCTATTGGATTGGTACCTACCACTCTAGTTATGTGAATCAGTAAAGCCCATTTTACTCATGAGCTTAGTGAAAGGTCAAAGATCAATGGGTAAGAAATGTGAATTCTCACAGGTGTGGCCCTATACACCAGCCACAACACGTTAAATAGGATAGAAATCATAATGTAACTTTACAGATTATCACATTCATTTTGATAGACCTAGATTCCAATAAAATGAAGGAATCATGCTACCTGAAAGTGAAAAAATGAGAAAAAGATCAATTTTGAGACATAAGTTTTAAATGCATCTCATCCTAGTTTGACCCAAGATTGAATAGATTATTGAAAAACCCAGGCAAGCAAGTCAAAAAGAGATGATATAGGTCCCAGGTACATTTAAAATGCAAGTGCTCACATGTTTTTCACATGTCTATTACTACTTCAAATCCCTAGAAAAAAAACACCATGCACAGAATACATCAAAAGCATATTCAATGCAGTCATCCAAAATGGCTTTCTAGTAGATTGGACAACCACCGTTGTCATTCCTCTCCTCAAAAGTGGAGATGTCAACAACCCATCAAATTATTGTACTACAATGATTAACTTATTGTTTGGAAAACTTTTTGGGAGTATGGTAGAACACAAATTAGCTATTGGGAAAGAAAAGGAAGGAAAAAGGGTGAAAGGGCAAGCAGGTTAAAAACCAAAACACTCCAAATTTATCATTTTAAGAAAGCATTCAACACTATCCCTAAACACAAAATTTGGAACAAAATGGAAGGGTTTGGAATTCTAGAGAGGTACAAGGCAATGGTTCATAGGCCCTATGACCCAGTCTGAACCAAAATCAAAACAAGGAAAGGATCATCTGAATGCTTCAGAAGCAACATTGGTGTCAAGAAAGGATCTTCATTATCCCCCACTTTGTTTGGACTATACATAGACAAATTGGAGAAGTGGTGAAAAAAATATAGAGGGGGAGGTGTCCACCTAGCCATCTATGTAATAAAGCTACTTCTATATGCAGATGACCTTATTTTAATGGAAAAAATGGCACATAGCTTGAAAGAGCACTTGAGAGCTTTGGAATTATTCTATCAAGAGGTATGGATGTAAGTGAACACCAGTAAAACCAAGGTCATGTTCTTCATCTTGTGGCAAAAAAGAGGCAAATTTACTTCGTATTTGAAGGAAGTCATTTGCAAGTGGTGGATGAATAAAATTACCTTGGTCTAGATTTTAACAAAAAGAAAAAGAATACAAGGGTGCTGGAAAGCTTTATACTTGCTACAAAATAGATCTTGTAGAGAGGTTACAAAAGCATTTAATCACAAGCAGTTTCAAAACTAAAGCTTCAATTCCACTTGAGATCTTATTTGTGGATGCTTTCCTATTGAAGGCATCAACTTTAATCCAATTGCAATGTTATCAAAAAATATTAGAGATCATACAATCTTGTCATTAGCCCAAAATAGCAGTGAGGAGAAGTTAAGCAAAAGAAAGAGCACATGGATGAAACAAACCAAGTGGATGAGTAAATGGAACATTAGCATGCAAGAGTTCCCGCACAACAATAAGGGAATCAAAAGATATGTGAGAGAAAAAGTCAACAACCATGTGCACAAGACAACTCAAGTGAAAGAGAGAACACAAAGTTAGAGAAGTCAATCCCACATGTAACCACAAGCAAAAATATATATGAGTGGAAATAAAATGATGAGAGAAAAAATGCTAAATAGCTTGGCTAAGGACTAGCTCACATCATCTTAGGTGTGAGACTAGAAGTTGGACAACACCCAAAGAAAATTAGATGAATAGGATATGTCATTTTTACAATTTAAGATCAATGGAAACAAAATGGCACTATGTCATAGAGTGTCTAGCTTACACAGATCTAGATCAATTGCATCGTCCTCTTGAAAGCTGACTCCTTGACTGCCTTATTTGAAGAGGAGAGACTAGTTCAAACTGCAGGCTTTTTGACCGAGATTCATAGCAGAAGATCCAAGCATCCAAAGGAAATAGCAGCCAATTAGGAATAGCTGGGGTGGCACCTAAGGAGGGTGTTCAGGTGCAAAGCAAAGTTGTTTTTAATCTTTGTGTTTCATAGACTGTCTAGTCTCATAGACATTATTAAAAAAAAATCATTAATTCAGCCATATTAAATAGGTGCCAAGGAGGGAATAAATTAAATGGGCTGTATATTCTTCTGATGCCAAATTTAATTTTTGGCATGGCATATAACTGAAACCTGATTAATACAAATTTAAAAAAAGAAAAGAGAGAAAAAAGAGAACATGAGACGATTTTTATCTTATAGCAAAAACCAACCAGTAAGTTTAAGTCAGTACATGCAGAGCACCATATATAGATAAAAGAACTCTTGGGTTGTCTTTTGGGCTGTGGTCTAGTAGTGAGATGGTCCACTTATTCTAACTTGAATCTTTTGTAATATGACGAGGTAGCCAGCTCCCAGGTTAAAAATGTTACTGCAGAGAGTATTCACAAAACCCATTCACCAGGGGTAACTAGTTTAGAAAGTAGTAGTACCCATTAACAGTAAATTTACCATTGAGAATATAGAGATCGAGGGTATCCACGTCCAAGCCAGCTTCATAATACTCCTGATAGAAATGAGCAGGGGAGTCAACGTGAGTGCCAGTGTGAACGATCATCTTCATCTCTGAGAAATTGTAATCCGACCCATTCTTCATACTTGCAACGAGTTTAAGGGGATTTCCTAGCCCCTCGGCTGACTCGCCCACTGGCATATCATCCCTGTATGCATGACTTATATCCACAATTTCTCTTCCATAAGCACACAACTGAGCGTTGGCGACTACAATTAATACCAAAGTAATCAACATGCCTTGAGGATTACAGTCTACAGAATTCTAGCGCAGAGAAAGAACTACCTAGTGTAACAAAATACTTTGTGGAATGCGCATATCCCTGTCATTTGGGGTGAAAGGTGGTTAATTTATTTTATTTTATTTTATTTTAATTTTTTTGAGGTAGACAACTAACTTTGTTCTCCATCGTTGTATTATCTTCAATTTCAAGAGTAAATAGTAGACAACATTCTTTTATTTTTATAGTTTATGTTATTTTGTGTAGGTGTTAATATATTGATCATAGGAATGTCGTGTGAACAATTATTTCAATTCATTTTCTATACTTGTGATGAATGTGAGGAGATTTTCTAGTCTCTTAGTTGATCTAACCATTTTCATGAGTAAGGTAGACAATGTGACTATTGGTGTGAACGATCATCTTCATTTTTGAGAAATTGTAATTTGATCTATCTTTTATACTTGCAATCAATTTGAGGGGATTTTCTATTCTCTTGATTAACTTGGCCACTAACATATCATTCATATATGTATGACTTGTATTCATAATTTCTCTTTCAAAAACATACAATTAAGTATGTATGTATGACTTGCACTCACAATTTCTCTTCCAAAAACACACAACTAAGCATGTATGTATGACTTGTATTCACAATTTCTCCTAAAAAACACACAACTAAGCATTGGTGACTACAAATATTTTTTTAAGAACATCGATGAGTATAATTAATATCAAAAGTAATCAGCTTGTCTTATGGATTATAGTCTACAAAATTATAGTATAGAGAAAGCACTACTTAGTGTAACAAAATACTTAGTGGGATGAGGTTAAACCTTAAACGTCTCTCTTATTTAGGTAAAAAGTAGTTATTTAGATCAAAGTTGAAAATAGATACGTAGTCTTCAATCATTGTATTATCACTAAATTCTAAAAGTAAATAGTAGAGAAAAATGCATATATCACTCTTTTATTTTTATATTTAATGTTATTTTGTGTGAATTGTTAATGTATGATTTTAGTTTTTTAGACTTAGTTATTTTATGTGACCTTAAGTTTTAAAAGGTTTGAGTTGTGTTTAGGGTTGTATATTTAAAGAAATCATTCTAATTAAATTTTCATAATGGCATAGAATCAATTATTAATTATTAAGAAAATTTGTTATTGGTCACACATCATATAATCAATTGGAATGAATTTCAATTTTGTTAGGAAAGTGTGATATTTAATTGCAATTCTAATGTACTAATGTTGCATCTCCAACAATCTTGGAATGGATACTTGAATAATCATGTTGTTGAAAAATATTATTGTTTTCTAGGTCGACTTCAGATATTAGTAGTAGTGGCATTCATAAGGAGGTGGAGCATGATGGTGGGAGTTACAAGTTGAAATAATAACATTTAAACACCACTTCCCCAATCTTAGGGGCTACAAGAGGGAGTGGAGCATCTTTGTATTTATCAAGTAGATCCCATGTGAGTTGGTTCATGGAGATGGGTATCATTTTTTAGGGGTGTGCCAATATGGGTTAGGTATGAGTCAAAGATGTTATTTGTTGTTGATTTACTATTCTCAAAATATTCTCTTCATGTGGGGCGTTGGTTTTTACATGAAATCATGGTTTCAATAGTTTATTGTTTTATAAATACATATGTGATTTTCCTCTCCCATTGTTCTATAAATTAGAGGTGTGAGATAGTAGTTTTATGGGTTATTTGTAGGTATGTAGATGTTACCAAAATTTTATCTACTTGAAGAGTGATGTGTGTAGTATATATATTTTTGTATTGAAGTTTAATACATACTTGAGTCTCTCCTTGATGGTGGAGTTTTTTCCCACAATGGTTTATCTATACATATCTATTATTATGTGTCATAATTTTATAGTTTGTTGGCTTCTAATTGTTATATAGTTTTACATAATCTCATAATGATTAACCCAAAGTTACATTAACAAAATTAATATTTTCATACTATTTGAAGAGCTTGTATTTGTAATAGTTTACCTTGTTTTAACATCATTTAGTATCAAATCCTAGGTCATATTGAAAAGGACACACATTTCTTAAAGTGTTGAAGGCTTTTTTGGCTACAATATGAGCTTTTCATTTGAGTGGGTTTGCATATTTGTGAAATGACTAGAAAGCATAACCTCTACCTCTCAATTAGAGATTGACAAGTTCAATGGCACTAAGTATGAATTGAAAGCTAAAGATGAAAGATCTCTTGGAAGAGAAGGATTGATGGAAAGTTGTTGCAAAAGAAGTTAAGCCTAATGCAATGTGTGATGATGGTTGGAAAAGGTTGGATAAGAAGGGACAAGGAACCATTCAATTGTGTATTCCAAATTGTATCTTATTGAATATTCTCAAAGGAGACCACCATATTTGCATTATAAAAGAGGATATATTATATCTATCAAGCCAAAGTCTAAATAATAAATTATAGATCTCAAAAGATGCTTATATTCTTTGAAAATGAAAAATGGTAATATGTAAAATATTTAAATGTTTTTAACTTGATTTTGAACTAGAGCTAGTTTCAATAGATGTTAAGCTTGAGGAAGAATATAAATGTATCTTAATATTATGTTCTCTACTCAAATCTTCAAAAAAAAAGAAAATTGTTATTAGTCGTAGTGGTGAAGAGTCAAAGATGGATGGTCTTATTACTACCTTTCTTTCAAAGGAAATGAGAAGGAAATCCATGGATGAGGACTCGTAAGATGCTTTGCACGTTTCAAAAAGGCACAAAGACAAAGGTGGGACTAAAGAGGATAGGAAGAAACTGAAAGACATGTTCAAAACAAAAGGACAATTTGAAACCCCATGGAAGAGTAAAGTGTTAAAATTCTAGAAAGAGAGGACATATGAAGAAGCAATGCAAAAAAAAAAATCCTATGATGATTCCTCCACAGATAAATCTTCAAATGACGGTGATAATCAGGCATTATTTATTTCTACTAACACTATTAATGATGATGATTTTCTCATTGACTTGTGTTGCTCCTACCATATGACTCTCTATGAGGACTAGTTCTTGTCATACAAACCTTACAATGGAGGAGATGTTTTCCTTGGTGACAACACTACTCACAAATTGTTGGTAAGGTACTATTTTGTTCTAGTGATAGGGATAATTAAAACTCTTGATAATATTCTTGACATTTTAAGACTAAGAAACTTACTTTTGGTATCCAAGTTGAATGATTTTGGATTACATATGATATTTGACCAATATTAAATTGCAAGTTGGTAAGAGGAATTTTGATGGTAGCTAGAGGATCTTGATGTGGGGCTTTTTTTAGACTTAATGCCTCTAAAATTTGTAAATTTTCCAATGTAATTAGAAATTCTAAAAATAAATGTATGTTGTGGGACCAATGTTTGGGCCATGTTGGTGAAAAAGGTCTATAGACCATGATTAATTAAAATATTCAATTGATGATTTTCTCAATATTGTAATGGTTAATTTTATTTATGTGAATATTGTGTGTTTGATAAGTAGAATAGATCCTTATTTTCTATTAGAAGTAATAGAGAAAAGATATTATTAAAAGTTTCTCACTTAAATTTGTTTGGTCTAGTGGATGTGGGTTTTATGAGAAAATCTTGTTATTATGTGAAACTCGTTTATTATGCCTCTAAATACACCTCAGTTTATTTTATGCATTCTAAATATATATTTTTCTCTAATTTTAAAGAATTTAAAACTTTGATTGAAAAATAATTAAATAATAAAATAAAGGTGTTGAGATCTAGCAATGGTAGTGAATATTTCTCTAGGGAACTTGATGGGTTATGTAAGCATGCAAATATTGTTCAATAGAAGACAACCTCCTACACACCATAGAAAAATGGGGTTGCAAAGAGAACTTCATGGCCCCCGAAATCGTAACACTAAGATATAAAGCATTGAAATGCAAATAAAGAAATAAAATAAATATTAAATATAATATTGTGATTACCAAAATATAAATACAAAATATTATAATCATTATAATATATTAATGTAATACATAATATATATCAAAATAAAAGATTGTAACACATTGAAATCGAATAATAATATATATTGACAATTTATTATCATTCTATTTTAATGATTAATATACTAAATACTAAAATGCAAATAAAATCATAAATATAAATATAAATAATTGTAATCTAAAATACTATTATAATTATAATTATCCTAAATAATATTATAATTATAAAATAGAGCAAATTAATATGATAATTATAATAAAATATTCCCAAAGATATTAAATGAAGAAATACCAATGGTAAATACCAAAGAAAATCAAGCATCGATTTAAAGTTATATGGCAGCAATTGTGATCCCTGCAATAACTTATATGCAGCTACGATTTATTTTAATAAACTTAGTTAAGACATCGGTTCTTAAATGGCAACAATAAAGAGTCACAACCATTCCAAATAGCCATTGTGAAATGTCTTCAAACAAAAGGGCATCGTGGTCAAAACAAAGAATATATAAATCTAATTAATATAATATGTTTTTCATATATATAATTCATATGTTGATAAATATATTTTGATAATTTATAAGTATAAGTATATATATATATTGAGGCTTATAAATACTTTATAGGTGGTGGACACATGCAATTATATATATATAATATATTATTTACAATTATGCAATAAAGATGCTTGTAGCAATTATTGGGTCTTATAAGTAATAATGATTCTATTATGATAAATGGTATAATAGAATATCATCTTTGGGATCTTGATAGACATTTAAATATCTACCTAATGTACTTGTGAAATTATCTAGAAGAGTCATGCATAAGAGTGATAAGGAAGAAATGAGTAACCCTTTGACAAAAATGAAATGTTTATATCATCTTTGATCTTATTAGATATTATTACTGAAATTTATTGATCTCTAATGTTTCTAATGTCCATTTGAGAAACACTTTGAATGCAAATTTCGGGTTTAAGTGCTTCCGCCAAAAAGGGGTCATTATAGAGAATGAACCAAACCTTGATGAAAAGAGTTAGAAATGTGTTAAGTAGTACATGTATAGTTGCATCAATGCTTTTGGGTTGAGGCTATGATTACTTCTTGTTACTTGGTAAATCATTTTTTTTGCTTGGATATTGTTGATAAAACTTGTTATGAAGTGTGAACTTGTAAGGAACACTTTATTTCATATATAAGGGTATTTAGTTGTGAGGCTTGTGTTCATGTGATTAAACAAAAGTGATATAAACTAGATCCAAAATACATAAATGCATCATTGTTGGTTATGGTGTGTAGTGTAGGAAATTATATACCTTTATAATTTCACACTATGTTTGGGTCCCTTAATTAATTGGACTTAATTAAGCTTCCAATTTGCCAAATTATACATTCCAAAGCCCTATTTTACTTGTTTTCCAAAAGGGAAACCTATATTTAATTAATGCAATTAATATTTTAATCACCCTGAAATGAATGTGTCCTAAACTTTTGGGCCAGGACCCATTTTCCCTTCCCAAAAAAAAATTGGTAGTATTTTAATGATTCAAATTTCATATGCAATTGTCGAAATTTGGAATCTAATTTTCAAAAAAATAGATAAACACCTATAAATACATAGTTTTTTTATCAATTCAACATTCACAAGCAAGAGGTGAACTTTATATGAGAAAATATTATTGTCAAGAGCATTCAAGAGAAGATTTTTCAATCATTTGTTGCAGTATGCAAGAGCAGGTTTCAATATTTTTTTGTAGCATTCAAGATCCTATCATCATGTTCAAGATTATTGTGCATTCATGTCATCTTGTGAATGCTAATATGCATTTTTTATCCTAAAGCATGTGAGAATTCAAGTATCCAACAAATCAAGCAAAGCAAGATTTGATTCCTTGGAGTGATGTGTGTGATTCAATCCTCTAAGGGAAGCCATCAAAGGTTTGGTGAGTTGTAGCAAGCAAGTGTTCATTCATCATTCCTTCCATTTATCAATTGTCATTATCATTTTGTCAAGGTTTAATTACCAAACTTGGGGTTTGACTGTGGCAAACCCCCATTTAAACAAACAATTTTTATTCTCTTTGTATGTGTAGATTACAGGTGAAATAAGGACTGAAGAGATCTCAAAGAGAAATTTTGCAACATTGCATAAGTTGTCACCATTGTTGTAAAGCTACATAAACTCAATTGCGGATTTTATTTCTGACTTTCTCACAATGGGACTTGTGCCAAACTAAAGCTAAGATCCAGTACCTAAGAACTGTCAAAGTTTTTTTTTGGACACCCTGTCTAGGACCCATTCGCCCTAGGGTGAACCTATCCTCCAACAGTGCTCAAAACAATTTTTGTGTCAAGTACTTGTGTTTAGACCCTTCTCATATATGTCCGCAAACTGTCAATTTGATTTATGTAGATTCGAGAAATTGCATTTCATCATCTAATTCATATTGTTCATTAGATTTAGTTGCATCAAATAATTTCCATTTAGTTACAAATCCTACTATCCTAAGAAACCTAAAGATTTAGGTCTAATTGACTCACCTTAGGGTTGTAATTCAATCTCTACACCTTGCAATCTCTTAGTTTGAATGATATATTGGGAAGAGGGACATCATTAGTTTCTTAGTTCTTTGTATGAAGGACCTAGGACACCCTATTTTGGGATCCCCTCTTTCCCACCTTTTCATGGTGATAATATAAAAGGTTATAAGCTTTGGAATTCACTAACCCAAAAAATGGTTTATTCTATAAATGTATTTTTTAGGGAGTTTAGATCTTTTTTAGATCCTTTACAACCAAAGGAAAAATAAGGATGAAAAATATTACATTTTGAAACTAAGGTCAAGAAGCAAGAAGATGAATATGTTGAAGGATAAAATGGGTTGGAGGATGGAGAGGAAGAAGAGGGTTTAAATGATAGTTCTATAGTCTCGACATGATTTGTGTGACGACAAAATCCAATCAATAGGTATAGCCCACCAGATTTTCATTACATATTTTGTTTGTTATGTATTGATGACAAAGGCTCTCCATTTAGATGATAGTGGATCTTGGATGAATCCATGTAATATAAGATGATAGCCTTAGATAGGTGTGACACTTGGATATTGTTAGTTTTCCTAAGGGAAGAAAACTATTTGTTACAAGTGGATGTATAAGAAGAAAATTAGAGAAAATGAATGTTAAATTTTCTTTCTTACAAGAGGATCTTGGAGAGGAGAATTATATGTCACAACCTAATGGTTTTACTATTAAATGGAAGGATCATGTGATTTGTAGGTTGAAATATTATTTGTATGATTTTAAATGGTATCCCTACATGTAATATAAAAAAATTTATGCTTTTTCTTTACATTTGATTTTTGTTAGGAGAGAATATGATCACTATCCATATCTTAAAACTATAATTGAACCCATAGGTTCAATGGACATGTTAATAAAAAAATTATTATAATAAAAAAAATTAGAGAGATAAATTTTATATGGTGAAATTTTTAATTACATTGAAAATGATACAAAATATTTATAGTTTATTAAATGAATTGTTTATAGGAGGGAAATTGGTGAAATAACTTTTCTTGCAAAGTAGTAGAAAAATAATTAGAAAAAAATATATCATATATCATGTCTAAAATTTTGAATTTAGTATCATAGTTGATCTCAACGTGAATGTGCCTTAGAGTGTGTGTTAAAATTGGAATACACTTCTTGATAGAATTTGAAATTTTCCATCATGAAAGGGAAAGGAGCTTGACGATGAAAAATATATTATAATTTTAGGTTCTAAGTTTGAATGTTAGCCTATCCAATATTCTCATTATTGTACTTACAGTTCCTTGTAGAAACAAATACAATCCTTATCACAAAGTAGCAAAACAAACTTTAAAATCTATGTAAAAATTCCTAAAACAGCTCAAATAACTCTTGTTCATTATGGTATACATACACTTCAAGCTCTTGGGAATAAATCTACAACTTTATTGTAATTCCTTACGATTTCACCTAGGGTATTAGCCAACTAAACAAAAAAAAATTAAATAAATAACACAATTTCATAACTCGAGACATACTCACAAAGTTGTGAAAAAGCACAACAATCACAATACATCGTCGTTATTACTCCAAGAAAGGTGACACAAGTGGAATACTTTGCTAACCATGTGAAAAATTCACCATGATGATCATATGAGGGGATGAAACTCCTCCACAATGACGGTCAGACACAAGTCCATAATCTCACTCTCTCACGAACACATGGAGTAGGATGAGGATGAACACTACCTCCAATCTATCCATTATAACTTAAATAACACCCAAACACAAAAGGGAAACCTACACAAGAGCTGGTTACTCAACTAGGAGGTATAAGCCTTAACTAATTGGAATGAAAACTAGCTGATTTCATGCAAAGGCATGTTTCTTAATGCAAAAGATGGACTAGATTCTAGATTAGGAAACCTATTGAGGAAGTGTCAACATATGAAGAATCAAGAGACTTTAAGAGGAATAAGTTTCATACCAAAATTTTATTCAAGAATTATTAGGAAATGTATGTTTTCCAAGACTCCATATATGTCCAAGTTTTTTAGAGGACTACAATTCCTAAGGACACTAGCACCTAGGGAGGTCTACAATGATTCCCTCTAGTGTTTTAAAATTGCTTTAGTGCCCACTTCTTGTGCTAAAGTCCCATAATAGTATTGGAGTCCAATTATGGCACTATAGTCCTAACCAAAGGCTAAAAAAATGAATTTTTCTAGGTATCATGCTAAAAAAAATGCCTTGGAAACATACACACTCTAATCTATCTTGAACATGATTAGAAAACATCTATCACCCACCTAAGATCTTGACAAGAAATTTCATTCCTCCAACCAATCAATGGAATGAGACAAGACATTTCACGACTTGTAAAATGAGGGTTGGATTTCTAGATAACAATCTAAGAAATATAATATTCATCCAATTAAATATTATTGTAATGTTCCTATCCAAAATCATTCAACAAGCTTATAAATTTCCCAATGTTAGCTCATGGTCATTTTATCAAACAATTGGTGGAACATTTTATTAATCAATAATCCTATTTTTTATAACTAATAATAGCTACAACTATCATTAATGATCATAGAAATAATCACAAACAGTTTCCATACATAGAAATAGTCATTGACATTTTTACAAATACTTGACATTCAGTAATTAAATTATTGATTCAAATACACAAGTGATTGCTAAATTTTTCTAACCTTAATCAAAGATTAAAAGTTCACTCTAAGGAGATTTGGATGCATCAAACTTCATCTAAAGAAATTGGTATAATGATTTCAAACCTACTAAGTGTATAGTTAGCACCAAAAATAACAAACAATGCATTGTTTAACATCCCTTCAAAGTGTCACCTTCTTTGGGAAGAACTACTAGTGAATTAAAAAAAATATTTTACTTATACCAACATTCTTTAAGATGTAATAAATAAACTTGAACCTTAAAACAACGTACTGTATGTACAAATTGAGATGTAGGAATGAATTGTCTTATTCTAATTGGTTTATTGTAATATAAAAAGATAATATATAATATTTTGACCTCCAATAGTGGACTGCCAAGAGTTCTATCCTTGCTAACTGTAAACCTTTACAACCTCACCACCTCTCTACGTAATTGAATAATTTCCTTGGAGTGGTTGAGTCAAGGGTCCTAACTAGGAAAAGACTCTCTAAAAGCTAGATATCCCTTGTATTTTCCCCTTTGTTGTTCAACACATCACTTCTAGTACCAAGCAACTTAACCTACAATGGAGTGATACTTTTTTATTCCCACAAAATTGTCATAAAATACAGGTTGCAACATTAAGATTCCTACAAATCCGCAATAGCTTCACTTTACCCTTCCATATCATCCATAAAGTCCACAAAAGTTGACAATAAGTTGTGATACATATGTTTCCTAGTTTTATTTAGAAATTTAGAGGCTAGAAACTAAGTGGCCAATGTCCCTATTCAAGTTAGGATTCTTTCTAAAAAGTTGTGATAGTATTTAAACACTCCCCTTTCATTCCTTTAGTATACGTTGAGAAAACTAGCTATTACAATAAGTAAAACCTGATAATTTTCAAAGGAAAATGATGCTCAACCATAAAAATAATTATCCAACTTAAACAAATAAAACATCTTCTATTTTATCCTCTTTTGTCAACTTTTGATAAATTTATAAATTGTAAAACCCTACAAAATTGATAGGTGTATCATGTCCATTCATTATGTTACTCCACACTAATTCAAATCTACTATAAATCCACCCACAAAATGATTACTGCATTCAACACAAAATATGATCCTAAATGAACCGTGTCATATTGGCTAGGAATATCTTTCGCTCTTGAAACCAATCTTACCTTAGGGTTTCATCTAAGGTGTTTGAGATGAATGAAGTTTAGTCTCATAGAGAAAATAGGGTTTGATAAAATATTCACAATAATCCCTTTTCTTCTTCAACCCTCCTTTTATAACTTAATTTGAAGGAAAACAAATATTTTCCTTTTATTTCTCGCAAATCATAAAAGTGACCCCTTTTTTAATTTCCTTTTGCACTTTAGCCACCACTTTAAACTTAAAATAAAATATCATCTTGAAAAGCCATTAAATTTAATAATTAAATATTAATTACACTTTATTAATAAAATAAAGTTATTTTGAGCAAACAAATATTAAATTAATAAGATGGGGAGGAAGAAAGATCAAGATAAAATTAAATGAATAGGGAAGAATTTGGTGGAGTCAGGTTTAGTCAAGACTATTGACTCCTAATTTTCTAACTCTTAGAAATGAATGCTCTTTCCTAGAATGCAAGGGGTTTGAACAACATCCCTACATAAAAGGTTGTTCGTGAGTTGATTAAGTCTCATTTTCCTTATGTTTCTTCAGGAGTCTAAGTTGTCAGTGGAAGGCATGTTCAACATAGCTTCCAAGATATGGTAGAGAGGTCAATGTCAATGAGTTGGGGCATAGGGTAGTATTGGAGGAATTGTTTCTCTTTTGGAACCTACAAGATATCTTATCTTTGGTGGATTTTTGGTAGACATTCCTTTACCATGACTACCTTGAGTTTCAACTCTAGTGAAGTCTTCCTACTTACCAATGTCTATGCTTTGACTAATTTGGTTGGTAAATCTCATCTTTGGGCTCATATTAGGTATGTGCAATCCCTAGCTCCCTTATTCATGTGTATTTTGGTTGGGGATTTTAATGCCATTACTAGTTTGGAGGAAAAGAGGGGAGGAGTGGATATGATTGCACCTTCCTCTGCATTTTTAGAGATATCATACTTTTTTTGAACTTGATAGATATAAATCCAAGCAATGGTTTGTTTACTTGGAATAGTAAGAGATGTGGGGAGGGTTCTATCTCTGAGAGACTATACATATTTTTAGTTTCTTGTTCCTAGATTGGAAACAATCAGGTTACCAATTTAAAGATTTTGTAATTGAGGGGATCTGATCACTAGCCTATCAAACTATCTATAATTGGGAGGGGTGTTGCTAAGAACCCTTCGTACAAATTCCAACTTATGTGGTTGCATGAGTTACCCTTGCTGGATCTTATGAAAGAGTAGTGGGGTCGAAACATGCATGTGCATGGTACTGCTATGTATACCGTTGTCAAGAGGCTCCAGTTTGTGAAGTACCAACTTAAGAAGTGGAATAGGCAATATTTTAGGAATATATTTATGGAAAAATCAATTTCCCAAAATTGCTTGGATGCCAACATCAAACAAATCAAGGATCACAGGCTTACCAAGAACTCCCTTAGAGAATAAGTGGAAGCTATGAAGGAGTTAATGAAATGGGAGTTGCGGGAGGATATTTTTTGGAAACGGAAGTCTAGGGTTGACTAGCTTTAGGAGGGATATAAGAATACGACTTTCATATTTAACTTTATTAAATCCAAAAGACATGGCAATTTGATCTCTTCTATTATGTCTTCTTAAGGAGAGTAGTATTCTTTTTGGGATATCTCATAGAAGGTCACACAATTTTGTTCGTCTTTATTCACGTAGGATTCTCCCATTGTAATAGTAGAAGAGAATCTTATTTTAGAGTGTATTCCATCAATTGTGTCTATTGAGCTTAACAAGGTACTTATTAGCCCCATCTCTTTGGAGGAGTTGGAGGGGATTGTTAGAAAATATGAAGAAAGGAAAGATCCCCTAACCATATAGTTTCCTGATAGAATTCTTCTAAGAATTTTGGGAGAATATCAAATTTGATTTTTTGGAGGTAGTGCAAGAATCATAGAGAAGAAGTCAGATGTTGACTTTAATGAATTCTACCTTCCTAGCCCTTATTCCTAAGAGAGAAGGGGCTAATTCTCTTGATCTGTTCAGGCCAATTGCTCTTTGTAATATGGTCTATAATATCATATCTACGCTAATTGAAAAGAGACTTAAGCCATGGCTTATCAAATTTATTTCAGAAGAACAAGGGGGATTTTTTATGGGAAGGAAAATCCTAGATGGGGTGGTTATTGCAGTTGAGGCTATTCACTCCATAGAGGTCTCTAAGGAGAAGGCCATGCTAATCAAAATGGATATGGCCAAAGCCTATGATCAAGTGAAATGGTCATTTCTTTGGAAAGTACTCATTATATTTTAGTTTGGAGATGGTTGGGTCAATTGGGTGATGAGTTTTGTTATGTCTACTTCCTACTCAGTGTTGATTAATGGTGAACCTTTTGCCCTATTTAGAGCTTCTTGAGGTCTCCGACAGAGTGACCCTCTATCACCTTATTTATTTTTTATTATGGTTGAAAGCTTGAGAATAATCTTAAATGCCCACCTAAGACAATGGATTATTCAAGGTTAGAGTTAGGATGATCGATTGCATCCTCAGTCTCACTTACAGTTTGTGGATGACACTGTTATATTAGGAGTTGTCAGAATCAAAGAAGTGATTAATTTTAGGCATGCTTGGATATCTATCTTGTTGCTTCAAGTTAGAGGATCAATGAAGATAACTCCTCCATTTTTTTCTTCAATACCCCTACCCTTATTCAGTGTATAATTGCACCCAAATTCTTGGATTTTAGATTGGTGTTCTTCCTTTTGTGTACTTGGGTATCCCTCTCTATTGGCCCCTTGCCAAGAGGGATCTGGAAAAATGTGTTGGACAAGTTTTGAAGTTGATTCAACCATTGGAAGTGGTTCTATTTTATTAGGAGAGTAATGTTATTAAAATTAGTGGTTCAAGTGCTTCCTATTTATAGGTGCATGGTGCAAGTTGCTCCCTTACGTTTCATCAAGGAATTGGATGCTCTCTCTAGATAATTCTTATGGGCTGGTAATTTAGCCTCTTCCAAGTGGAGTCTAGTTAAGTGAGAGACTATTTGTAGACCAAAACAAAAGGGTGGGCTTGGTTTGTAGTAGGCTATCCTTACTGGGCAAACTTTGGCTACCAAGCTTTACTAGAGGTGGTGCACTAATGAAGATCAATATTTGGCTAAGATCCTTACTTCTAAATATTTGAGAGGGGTGGCAAGAGAAAATGTACCTAGAATATCCTTAGTAGGTAAGGTTTCTATGATCTGGGACACTCTTAACCATGGTACTAATTTAATTGAGCAGGGCTTATCCAAGATTTGTAGCAGATGTTTTAAGGCTCTCTTCTAGTTTGATTCTTGGGATGGCCATCCCCCAATCATGACCATGTATCCTCACTTATAGAATATTTCCCTTAGCTTCCTAGAGGTTGGATGGAGTAGGGTCCAAGACTTCAAAGTTGTCAAGAGTTTGGGGTAGGTGGAGGTGTTTAAGTGGAGAGACTCTCAAAAGTGGCCACTTGGGGGCTTTGAGGAGGATTGAGAAGAGTTATCTCAAATTTTGACAGGTAGAGCTTGTAGTTATTTACCTACGAATGATATCATGGCTTAAAGTCCTAATCCTAGGCTGGTGTACTCAATGGCTAATGGGTATTAGGAATTGGATAGGAGGAAATATGGGGGGATGAATTCCCTTGGTGGAAGACTGTGTGGAATAATTTTGCTTGGCCTAAATGCAACTTCTTCCTTTGGTTACTTTCTTGTAATAAGTGTCTCACCTAGGACAATCTTTAGAGTAGGGGTTTTCAAGGACCATCTATTTGTGTTATATGTGGTAGTAGTGAGGTATCTTCCTCAATTTTTTTCTTTCAATGCACCTTTTCTTGGATCATTTAGCACCTTTTTTATGGGGTTTAGAGATGAACCTGTGTGCATGCTTCATCTCTTGTTGATTTTGGAGGACTTTAGGGAGACTACCTACTAAGACCTTTAATCTCCAGATGGCTTGGGATATCGAGCCATCCTGCATTCTTTAGAAAATTTGTTTGGAGATGAACCATATGATATTTTAGGGTGGGATTTTGGTGGCTTATCATATTTTGCATAGGATTCTTGGTATGGTTCAGGAGACTATCCAATCTAAATTTGAGGTGGAGCTCTCCTTAGAGGCTAGTGAGGTGTTAGTGATGCAGGGTTTGGGTTTAGTTGCAGATGTTTCAAGAAAGGTTTATTTTAGGGGGAAGTGAATTCCCAATAGGAAAGTCCAAAGAGAAGGTACATGGACTCCACCTCCTAGTGGGGTCTTGAAGATTAACATTGATGGCTCCTCCAGAGGAAATTTTGGGTTTGTTGGGGTTAGGGGTATTGGGAGGGATAGTTTGGATGTTGTTATTTTCTTCTCCATATTTCAAGGTCACTAGAATAATAATCTTATGGATTATCTAGCTATCCTTATTTATGTGAAGAAGGCTTGCCCTTGATTGGTGTAAGGTCATATGTGAGTCAAATTCTCATATCCTAGTTTCTATGTTGAATAAGAAAAAGTTGGATGGCGTGAATTGGAAATTGGCTTTGGTGGTTCATTAGATTCACTGACAAAGCATTTCTTTGGATTTGGTTTCCTTTGTTCATATCTCAAGGGAGTGGAACAATGTGGCAGATTGTCTGTCAAAATAGGCTTTAGAGTATAGAGGTAATTGGAATGTTAGTGGATGGGAGCATCTTCCCTTGGATAATTTCCAAATATTGAGGATGCTAATTCAAGAGGATATTCAAGGGTCTTGAGGGGGTTGGTATGATTTTAGTTGGTGGGATCTCTATTTTCTTTGCTTATGTTTGGCAGGGTGAGCCTGATGGACCCTTGTTGTTTGAGTTATGGTTCCTTGTTTATACTATTGATTCCTTCGATTAAATAAATTTTTACCCCTTTTCTTTTCAATATATATATTAAATTATTCAATTAATTTGATTACTAAAAATGGGACATGAAAATTATGCTCTTTCTTTTATCTCAAATAATAATTACATGATCTAGGTTCATTTTACCAACAACCATAAAAGGATGAAGATCATTTAAAGCACGACTTATGTTTAACACCAACATTAATACATTCAAAGGTAAACATGGGTCATTTACCACTTATGTGGGTGAATTACATACCATCCATTAATAAAAAAATTATGATATTATACAAATATAAAAGAGGACACCAATGTCTTGAATTATACATTTGATACCATAATTACAATAATGAGAATAAAAGACAAGGAGTAAATAACTTCCACTGGCACACAATCCCAAGCTCCTTCAAGATCCTACAAGTCCCCAATGGTAGTTTAGTGCCACCCAATCATGTAGTACCCTCAATTCCACCCCACCATGCTAGGAAATAGCCGCATGGGCACAAACACACTTGCACAAAACAAGAGGAGTGAGGCCACACAGACGCCAAATAATTATGAATAACCATTATGGCATACACAAGCCCAATGGAGAAACATCATTTAATATATATTCATAAGAGATAAACCACATCACATGTCAAATAAAAATCTATGACTAGACCAGGAAGATATTGTAGGGATAGTATAAGAAGTGTTAGTATGATGGCACAACAACCACATAGAAAATGGGGCACAACTCCTACCTCATGAGAATAGGGGTGCCAACTAAATTCACAAACCTCTCAAAGGTTGTGGCATGCCCTATACACTTATTATTTCGCCATTACAAGTGCAAAATCATGTCATAGAATCCTCTTACAAATATTTTTTATTAACATGTGATTTTAATTATCTCTTGCATTATAAATCCTTGGCCCATTTATGCATAGGATCCCCTTGTATCTTGAAATTTTTTCAAGGCCACTGATTTCCTATCCTACACATTTCCTAAGTCTCAACATACTCAAATATAAACTTCGTCATGTCACAAAAAAATAAGGTAAAATATAATAAAATATATAATATTTTTAAAAAATATTTAAAAGATGTGGAATTCAAAATCATTTTGGAGATAATTTCTCTCACAAAATCATTTGATCAAGTAAAGGAATAAAAGCAACTTTTCTTTATAATTTTTCACACTTAAGCATAAAAATACTCTTTCCTCTATTGATGAACCTTGCTCTCAACCCTTGAATTTTCTAAGTTTTTAATTAGGAAAAAATTCAAAATTAAATCAATACCCTATTGATCCCCACATGAAAAACAACATGCTAATCCAATAAAATTCTAAAAACATGATTTCATAAAAAAATTGCCAAATTTATTTTGAACATTTGAAATTAAATCTAAATTCTATGATTTCCTTTGAATTTGAATGCACAATGGTCTCCTACAATGGATACATATAATACCACCTAATGTGGCATGGAAAAAGGCCAATACATAGGAAATTTATATAATTTAAGAGATGAAAAATACCTCTCAACAATTTAAAAAAAGAGGAAGAAGGTTTAGAGGAGATTTTTTCACCGATTTTCCACATACACACAAATTTGCATTCAACCAATCCTCTTCCAAAGTATTCCAATCCTTCTCCTTCAATATTTTCAATTTCCCATTCCCATGGAGTCCGATGAGTTTTTTTTGGAGAAAATACAAAAAGAATGAATAAAATAACCTTATTTCCCTTATATGCATTTCAAAAAAGCCCTTTTTCTTCTCATATAAATTAAAATTTAAAAAATCAATAATACATGATTTCATAATTTAAGGCCTTTGAGCTTGTAGTGTAAGAAACTGCATACCCTACAATTTCATACTACATAATTTCCTCCCCTTTAGCTCATGATATAAGAATAGTTTAAATATAAAGTGTTGGCACTAAATATCTCTTGTCTAGCAAAATTATGATGATCTTGGGTTTTTGAATCTATTTTTCTCAAATGGGCGCATTACATGCAGATGTTTATGCAACACGGTAATGTCTAATGAAAATTTGTGGTTAAATGGTTACTGGAACATTACATTCCCAAAAATATTTCAAATCACTTCTATGTGGTAGTTTCTTTTAGCAATAAAGCCACGACTTGTTATTTTATAAAAAATAATTTTTTTTCCCCATTCTCTCTCTCTCTCTCTCTCAAATGCTCATGCTGCAGTTTGGCTTTGGCTCTACAACTCTCTTGAAGATTTTTTTAGGTTTTTGAAACAACACTCTCTTAGCACCTTGCATGTCATTTCTTTGTGATGTGATTGAGTAAAACAACACCATTGAAGCTTTAAAATCCACTTTGGAGGTTGTGTTTCAACTTCCTAGTGAGGAATATCTTGTTTTGTTGTCTCTCATTGTTAAGAGGTTTTCTATGTTATCAGCTAGATAACTTTGGTTTTATCATAGTATATTTAAATCTGTTACCTAAATCATTGGAATTATACCGTGTTTAAATCAATCTCTATCAATATTTCTTTTATCAAATAGTTATCAAAATCAATCCTAGTTATTTGTGGAGGTGGAAACACCAAAATAGGGGTTTGACTAAGGCAAGCCTCTAAACAGTCAACCCAAACATTTTCTCCTTCCTCCTTTGTGTGCAAGTTTTCTCTGGTTGGAAGGAACCAAACATCCTTGGTGATATCTCTTGCATTATTTTCTTAACTTAAACTTGATAGCTAAGGTTTGTGATTTAATTTATTTCATTTATGTCATTTTCATACTACTTATATATAGTGGTCTCGTAATTTATTTCCTATCTTTGTATGTGTATATCATAGAGCATTTTTGCTTTTAGTTCTTCGTCTATGCAAGATGACAGTGTGCTACAAGGACCTTCGTGCTATGCATTGGTGTTTGTGGTTGAGACTAAGAAAAAGTTATTGAAACATCTTCACAACCTATTCTTTCTATATTTGAAGAAATTATATTGTATCTTTTGTTAGAAAATATATATTTTCGACAATATGTTATAATTGGATACTTTGTACTGAAATTGTAATATTTCGTTCATTTTTTTAGTTATAAGCATAAAAAAGATTCATTAGACTATAAATCAGATTGTATGATTCATCCTAATGTTAATATAGAAGATTGATTCTCAATGAAGGTTATTTCCTTTGTTAGAACTAATTTTCCATATTACAGAGCCAATTTAATAATTTTCAATAATAGGTCATCCCTAACATCATAGAATTAATTTTATTTAATATGATTAAGAAAAAAATTATTCCACTAAAATTAATATAATTCCTTAAAGAAACTATTTCCCAAATTTTTCCTAACAAACATTAAATATTTTCCAAAAAGAATCATTTAATAATTTAAAACTAATTTAATGAAATAAAATATAATATAATATACATTATAAAATAGTCACTCATTTATGATTTTTAGACAATACATATATTCTTGAATCACCTCTAATTCAAATCCAAATTCATATGGGGTAATTAGGACTCATCTTGCACTCAAACCAAGTGTGATAAAGGTAACCTAATGTGATATCTCCAATATAACCACTATTGGGGGAGTAACCAGGTGCCTGCACACTCAAGAAAAAAATAAGATGTACTTGCACCATATAATATATCCAAAGCAAAGCAATAAACATTCAACCTGGCACAAAACCATATAGATCATTAACAACAAACATCACTAAGACAAAGAGATGTGATAATCAAATAAAATATAGGATGTTGAAAACATTATAATGATCACATCTACAATATATATAGATAGATATTAGTGGGATAAAACATTGTGATACTCCAATCATATAAAGTATAACATATGCATCCAAAAATACACATCACAATTTTGATGTTAGTCATGATATTTATACGTAACTACTCTCACCTTCAATGCATACAGACACCACATAATAAAATACATTGTCTTCACAAGGATCTTGCAACACTACCATACATGCATCTTGCATAAACAATATACCAACAACTGACATGTAGATGAATAAAAAACCATTTATAAATATGTGAGTGGTCTAAACATGCCTCATAAAATGTATACAATATCTTATTTATCAAACATACCAATCAATATATACAACATCTTATTTATAAAACATGTTAATCAATTCATACAATATCTCATTTGGAAAACACACCAATCAATGCATAAAAGAGTAAAAATAAATCAAATCAAGCCAATAGATAATAACATAATGCCAATTGTAGTAGAAAATACAACAAAAGTAAACATATGAACAAGATGCAAATGCTAGAGGCATTATATTTATATTATTTAATTATTTCAGCTCCTTTAGTGAATGTTAGTTTATTCAATATTTAAGAAAGAAATGAACTTAATTAATTACTCCTTTTTGGTAGGGATGAAGTATGAAATTGATGTTGATTATTTGATTGTTGAAGAGTGTGATGTTTAAGTAAAGTGTGGATAGATGGAACACCTTGTGCACAAAACCTCTCTAAATGGTCTACTATGTTTGTATCATGATTGACACGATAACATGAAATAACTAAATAAAAGAAATATCCTAAAAAATAATATTTTAATTTTGGTCATAAATTGTTAACATAAATTAAAATAATCTCATTCAATATTTTTTAAGAATATTAAATTTGAGAATAAATTAGTACATCAAATAATATTAAAGCTAATCATAGAATTAATATATCATCAATCAAATTATGGGAAAATATTTCCACAATTGAGAAATTATTAGGATAGGCACACATACAAAAAAATAAAATAAAATGCCTCACTCTTTTGGCATTGGACAATAGAGGAGGGCAGTTTGATTATCTCATCCTTTGTGAGATCCTATCATTTGTGGAAGGTTAATGTCATCAAGGAGATCTATTTGAGCATGAGAATCAAATCCCCCATAAAAACCTTATCAAATTTGGACTCAATACATAGATTGAAAACATCTCTATTAAGCATTGTCCCTACATTGCCACATTTGCATTTTACCTACACAAAATCCTTCCACTAGAAGATTAAAAAACCCATCTTGCAAAGATAATAAAGAAAGAAAGAAATTTTCATAATTAGATCTAATTAGAGATGCCAACTATTATGCAATCAAACATAAAAACACATAATTTATTTTACAAAAAACTAAAATCATATAAGATTTCCTCAAAAAATTACAAGAATCCATTAATGACTTCTACCAAATTTTCTCAAAAAATGAATTCTAATAACAATTTTGATCACACACACAATACTTAAAAATAGAATAATTAGCACAATAAAATTCATATGCTATCTCCTTGTAATTTATATATGTAGCACCCCCCTGATTTGCTTAAGTTTTTAGACAATGCTTTTATTTTGATAGACTATGATACTATGATGTTATTTGATCGTTGACATTATAACAATTATGGTTTTTATATTGAGATGTGATGGTACACTATATTGAGGATTATTGATTATGACATGCTTTCTCGTTAGCATAGTTGATTATGTGAGTTGATATTTATATATGTTCATCTCTAGTTATATGAAGTTTTAGTTTCGTCAGTTTTGATGTGACAATGTATTGGTGAAGGGAACGAGATTGCATCACTCGCTTGCAAGCGCCCTGCAATTCCATGATTTTCTCTTCACTATGTGATTGGTCATGATCTATATACCTGTACGACATATGTTTTGATTGCAGGATTGTAGGTACAAGACATCGACTCTAGCTTCACAGGTTTGAGCGTGTCCATTGCCCAATGGAATAGTTGATTGGGAGGTAGTAACAAGATTTCATTGTCAAACCACAACCCTAGTCACAGTGTGTCGTTAGTCCTTGTTTTGGTCATGCTTTGTTGTCATGTTGTCCCCGTTTCCCTTGTCATTTAATTATTTTGCAAGGTATGCTCTGTGGGAAATTAATGTTAATTAATGTTTATAATGTTTTAAATGGATTATTTATTTAATTATGATTAATGTTGTTAGAAGCTTTAAATTTGATTTAATTAATTAATTTTAATTCATTATGTAAATTAATTTAATTATTTCGATTAAATTTATTTTATATAGTGATTAAAATTAATTAGATTAAATTTGATATTAAAATTGTTAGATTATAAAAGTTTTTTTTAATTTATTATTTAAATTAATTAAATAAAGTTGTGAATTTAAATGAATGGATAATTAAAATTAATATTTGATTTTAAATTATTAAATAAACAAGTATCTTATAAAATATCTTAGAGGAAATATCTTGGGATTTGATTTGGAAAGATATTTTGGGATTGTGACATGAGTTAGAAAATTGAAATCTGGTGTTGGGAAATAATTCATGGAGAGAATAATTACATTAACTGAAAGAGGGCAAAAGACTATTTCACAAGAATGAAAATGGTATTTTGGGGTTGTTGAAAATTGGAAGAAGTTCTCGGGATATTGGCTCTGGTTTAATTTTTAACTATTTGGAAAAGAGGATTATTTTGGAAGAGGCTTTGATCATTTTGGAATATGAAGGCAAGGCTCTACTTCAAACTACTATTCTTCAAGCATCTGAAATAGGTTCTTTATTGTTTTTATTTAAATACAAATTGGAAAAGACTATTAGAATTAGTTATTGTCTTGGAAAAGATTGTCTGTAAAATTAAGAAAAATTTATTTGTTTTAAAGCTTCAATATGTTTTGAAATTGGAAAGATTGCAGTGAAAGCTTTAGAGCCTCGGATAAAATTCTTATATTCTTTTGAAAAATTTGAATTGTTTTAAAACAATGGAATTCCCTGAACGATTGTAAAGAAAATTGGAAAACCTCTTTAGGAATTGATTTCAATCTTCCTCTCAAAATTTGTAGAAAATCTCTGATTGTATTGGAAAAGATCTTCATGTAGAAGATTATTGTTTTTCTTCCAATTAGATTTTTTTGACTTGGGAAATTAAAACCTCTGGTAAATTTGTAAATATCCTCTTGTAGAATTTTTTTGTAAAAAATTGCTTATTTGGAGCAATCATTTTGATATATATATTGTTGTCCTTGTTGTTGCACCAAAAGATCGACCTATCAATGCCTGATACAAGCATCAGTTAAGATCCACGGGAGGTAGTTAAACCATGTCGCAAACCCGAAGGGAGATGTTGGCAGTTAGTCCAACAATCCACCCCTCAGCGTCACCTGAGGGGTTCGAGCCCATGACCCGCTCTGATATCAATTGTTGGCCTTGTCATTGCACCAAAAGATCAACCTATCAATGCCCAATACAAATGTCAGTTAAAATCCATGGGAGGCAGTTAAACCATGTCGCGAACCCAAAGGGAGATGCTGGCAGTTAGTCCAACATATATATATATATATATATATATATATATATATATATATATTAATATATATATATATATACATATATATATTAATATATATATATACATATACAAATATATATGCATTGTTTTTTTTTAAGTTCTTGTAGAAATTTATTCTGAAAAACCAGAATTAAAAATTCTTATGACGAATTTAAAATAATCATAAGCTTTTAAAATATAAAAAAAATTATAAGTTGTAATGGTATTGGGGGGATTGGGGCTGCCCCGCAACCGCCCCCATAGGGGAGGCGGGCTATGAAGGTAGCACCTAGCGCTACCTTCACAGGTCGCGCGCCCCACATGGTAGTCGGTTGTGTGAACACAGCCAGGCACAACCAATATTGATGGTAGTTTAAACTTTCGTCTGCCCTCTGTATTTCGATTTTGGTTTTAATATATATAAAATATTATATATGCATATACATATATGCATAAATATATATATGTAGATATATATTTATATGTATATATATGTATATATATAAAATATTTGATTTGGAAAATTTGTAATTAATTTTTAAATATTTAAATAATATATTTGTATATATATAATTATATATAAATACATATATAATTATATATATATATATTCAAATATAATTATATATATATATATATATATATATTTAAATGAATTTTATAATAGGTGCATGTAAATGCACAAATTAGATGTTTTAAAATGAAATGGTTTAAAAAGGGAAATTGATTTTTATATAGATGTAAATTGCGAAATTGGATTAAATAAATAGATTTAATTTCTTTGTTGATTATAAATGAAATTGTATTAAGTTAGATTATTTTGAGCAATGTATTATTGTTTTGTTGAAATGGAAATTAGATTAAGGAAATCTTAATGATAGTTCTATTACTTTCCTGAAATGCTTATTTAATTATGATGTCTTTTGTCCACGTAAATTGGGAACTGTTAGTTGCGAATGCGTGAGCCTTCCAGATGTTGTATTATTATGTGGGGGTTGTTGTGATATTTTGTTTAGCCCTTTGTTTTCCTTGGGTAGTGCACCTGGTTGTGATCTAGTTTACACACCTAGTTACTACGAATGGGATGTGTTGATTCTTGTATTATGGTTGGGATTTAATATTCGTTTTTGTGCACTTTGTTTACCCTTGGTTTATGGATTAGATCTTTGTGTTGTCAGTAGGGGAGTGGCTCTCAATGGGGGCTGGCGCACAAAGTGGTGCTAGGATAACTCATGTGAGAGTTAGATAATTCAGTGGAAATTAAATAAAAGTATTAGGGAAAAGGGTAGTCTTAAACACATAACTTTTTAATTATGCCTTGCTCATTGGCTCAAGGGCTCATTTAGACTTGAGATGAGACGAGAAGACCTAGAATGGAAAGGTCATTATCTTGTCCCTTTGAAAGATATTTGACTCTGCATCGGTTTGCATGTGGGGTCAGGGATCGTGAGAGGCTACCAGAATAACCCAAGATGAGGGTCGGGGCCTAAGAAGATCTGCTAGTATAACCCATGCAACTTTGTGATGACACTCCTCCTATGACAACAGTTTATATTGTTCAATTGATGTACTTGATTCTATTACTTTGGAAGCAATGTAACCTTCATGTTATGTATTGTACTTGTATAGTTTAGTCTTGTGGTTTCCTGTGTCTGAGGTTGTTGGTCATACCTAGGAATCCCTTTTACAATCTCCTAGCATGGGGGGTAGGCCTTCGGGTACCACTTGGTTGGGTGGAATGTACACCTTACACCATTGGGTTTCCACTTCATTTTCGTGATGGTGGGATTTTTCAGATTGGAGAGCTCGCATGTTCCAGTTGCTTTGTACCATCTCTTGTGTTCTATTGGATTAGTTGGATGCTTATGTTTATGTAATACTCCTCATTTGTATTCGAGGAGAATCCTTGTATCATTTTAATTGTAATATTGTTTGTATGATCTACGTCATTTTGGAAATGAGCCTTGTAACTGCTATATTGAATGAACATAATCTATGAATGGTTTTATTATGTACCTTGTAATCTTAAGAAATGAGTTTAATGTTATTCGATATATGTTCTTTATTTCATGAGTATATTTTATATGTTATGGATTAGTTTACTTTTGTATGTTATGGGTTTCAAATGTAAGCGTTGTCGTGTACCTTAGGGGATGTATGTGTTGTTAAGTGTAGTTCACTTTACTTATTGTTAATTGTACTTTTTTTAAAAAAATTGTTACACTTTCGTTGTAATTGCGTCATCCTCTAGGGTTACTTGGTGGGGTGTTACACATGGTATCAGAGCCCAAGTTTAAACATTGGGTGCTTTGGGATAATGTTGAGCCCATTAAGTTGTTAGTTGTGTAGGATTTAAGTTTGTGTTACCTTGTCTTATACCTTGGTATGTCTATGTAGGATCATGCCATGAGACTAGTTTCATGCTCTGAGACAGATGGCCATGTCAGTAGAACTGTATGAGCATAGATTCTACAAGCTCAAATAGTACACTGGTATTGGTGACAATGAGGGCATGCTTGTTCAACACTTCATTAGGGGCTTAAATGCCCGGATCAGTGGCGGTGTTCAGGTTTTCAAACCCAAGACCATGGAGACAGTAGTAGAGAAGTTCAGACTGGTGGAGGAGAATTTGGTGATGGCGTTGGGTGGACATATTGGAGTATAGATTGGTAGTGCTTCAGTTGTAGGACCTAGTTCATGTAGTGGCCAGGCTCAGGGAGCTAGACCACCTAGGACACATCAGGTGTCTGCATAAAGTGGTCAGCATCATAATTCATAAGGGAAACAGAAGAATTTCCAACCTAGACAAGGTGACAAATATCAGTCAGGGGGTGACATAAACTAGAGGTGGGTCAAACGCACCAATTATGAGCAGCCGACATAGAGCACACAATCTACCTATAATAGGGGTAGTGTTCAACAGTTGAGTGCGTCTTCTGGAGGTGGAGGATTCAGTAGGGGTATAGAATGTTTTGCTTGTGGCCAACAGGGTCACATAGCGTGACAGTGTCCCAGTAGGGGCACATCAAGTTATACTCAGAGGCTAGTGGTGTTAGAGTCGATTGTTGAAGATGTGGGTAGAGATCATCGGGTATTTGTTGTGGTTGAAAATTGCCAGGATGATCATCAGAGCACAGTGGTAGAGACTTTGAGTATGTTACAAGGTAAAAGGGTTACTATTTTATTTGATTCGGGAGCATCAGATTCATTTATTTCATTATCTGTAGTAGCGCATTATAGATTGAGGGTAGTTAAGTAGGACATTAGGTGGCAGGTCGAATTGGCCTTCGGTGCTAAAGTTGTAGCGGATTCCCTAGTACATGATTATAGATTGGAGATTGGATCCTTTTACACTATAGTAGACCTTCACATTATACCATTGGGGTCTTATGACATCGTCTTAGGGATGGATTGGCTAGAGGCTCACAGATTCATTATTGAATGTCGACATAAGTCGATTCGATGCATTGATGTATTTGGTAGGGATGTTGAGATAGTGGGAGTTCAGAGACCCATATCATTGAGGATGATCTTGGCTATGCAGCTGAGGAGATGTGTATGTCGGGGTTGTTAGTTGTTTGTAGTGACAATAGATGACTTGGAGATGGGAGATAGTGAGGAGAAGGTTTCACTTCATAGCCACCCCATACTTCAGTAGTATGCAGATGTATTTCCCAGTGAGATTCTAGGGATGCCACCTCAACATGACATCGATTTCAAGATTGACCTTATACCTGGATCCGAGCCTATTTCACGAGCTTTGTATTGTATGACTACATAGGAGCTTAAGGAGCTCCGCTTGCAGCAAGAGGAGTTGCTAGCGAAGGGTTTCACCCGCCCTAGTGTTTCACCTTAGGGAGAACCAGTAATTTTTGTGAAGAAGGATGGATCTCTCTAATTGTGCATAGACTACCATCAGCTAAATAAAGTGACAATCAGGAACTGATATCCCTTACCTAGGATCAATGATTTGTTTGATCAGATCAAGGGTGCTACGGTCTTTTCAAGAATCGATCTTAAGTCAAGGTACCATCAGCTACGCATATTTGATTCTGACATTCATAAGATGACATTTCACACTTGTTATGGTCACTATGAGTTCATAGTGGTACCGTTCGAGTTGACGAATGTGCCATATGTATTCATGAGCTTGATGAACGGAGTCTTTCACACATATCTTGATAGATTTGTACTGGTATTCCTTGATGACATATTGATCTATTCGAGGACAATAGAGGAGCATGAGGAGCATCTGAGGTAGGTTTTGCAGTGTTTGAGAGATAATAAGTTGTACACTAACCTGTCCAAATGCGAGTTTTTTCAAACTGAGGTTAAGTACCTTGGACATGTGATATCAGGAGAGGGTATTGCAATGGATCTTGCAAAGATCCAAACGATCATTGATTGGCTTGTGCCCAATAATGTGGAAAAGATACACAGTTTCATGGGATTATTAGGTTATTATAGATGCTTTGTTTAGGGTTTCTAGAGGATAGGACATCCTATCACTTCTCTTCAGAGGAAAGGGAAGAGATTCATCTAGTCAAAGTAGTTTGAGGAAGCATTTTAGACTCTGAAGGAGAGGTTGACTAGTGCATCGATTCTTGTGATACCTGATCCTACTGGAGATTTTGTTGTCTATATAGACACATCTTTGGAGGGATTAGGAGTAGTCTTGATGCAGGATGGTTGAGTTATAGCATATGAGTCTCGTAAACTCAAGGATCATGAGTTGAATTACCCCACACATGATCTTGAGTTAGCAACGGTAGTACACGCTTTGATGAGGTGGAGACATTTCCTGTTGGGGCACAAATTTGAGTTGCATAGTGACCATCGGAGCCTACAGTACATCTTCACGCAGCCCAATCTTAATGCTAGGAAGAGGTGATGGATGGAGTTCCTTTGCGAGTATGACTTTGAGGTGAAGTTCATCCAAAGGAAGGAGAATGTAGTTGCCAACACTCTTAGCAGACGCAAACATGAGTTGTCAGTGGTGACTCTTGGTGTGGATTTGAGAAGTCAGATCCTTTGTACACTTCTTGTAGACAGCTAGTATCAAGAGGTGAGATCAGAGATAGAGGCAGGTAGGACTCTTGAGGGTGAATTCTCAGCTTATTCTCTAGAGTTAGATGGCTTGTTGAGACACATGGGACGCATTTATGTTCCATCTTCTGGAGATCTTCGTACCTTGGTTATGATAGAGGCACATCGGACACCCTATTCAGCTCATCCTGGAATGAAGAAGATGCATGCCGGTTTGAGACAATTATATTTATGGGCAGGTATGAAGCAAGACATCACTGAATTTGTATCGAAGTGTTTGGAGTGTCAGCGAGTGAAGGCTGAACACTAGCATCCGACAGGACTTCTACAACCACATTTGGTGCCAAAATGGAAATGGGATATAATCTTGTTGGATTTCATTGTTCGGTTACCCAACTCTTCGCTATGACACAATGCCATTATGGTGATGGTGGATAGGTTGATGAAGGTAGCACACTTCTCACTTGTTCATTCATCCTATAATGCTTCGTCCATTACTAGAGTGTTCATGGGAGATATTGTTAGGTTGCACGGTATTCCTCATCGAATTATTTTTGACAAGGATCCTGTGTTCACCTCAACTCTTTGGATGTCATTGCAGCATTCCATGGGGATGTAGTTAAACTTTAGTTCAGCGTATCACCCTAATACAAATGAATAGACTGAGAGGGTCAACCAGATCTTGAAGGATATGTTACGCATGTATGTGATGGACCAGCAAACACGATGGGAGGACTATCTCCATTTAGTGGAGTTTGCTTATAATAATAGCTATAAGAGTTTAATTGGTATGCCTCCTTTCCAGGCATTGTATGGAGGACCATATCAGACTCCTTTGAGTCAGGACTGGTTAGAGGACAAAGTTCTATTGGGTCCTTAGATGCTTTAGGACATGGAGCAGTAGGTGATCTGGATTAGGGAACATTTGGTTGCTGCACATGATAGGCAAAAAAAGTATATAGATGCGCATCAGGTGGACCGTCAGTTTGCAATAGGTGATTGAGTCTTTTTGTGAGTGCGCCCGTGAAAGATTCCAATCCGATATGGAAAGGCCTCTAAGCTCTCACCTCACTTCATCGGTCCATTCAAGATTCTTGAGAAGATTGGACCAGTAGCTTATCGTTGTGCTTTGTCACCCAGTCCTTATAGGTAGAGGACGAGCAACTGGCTTTGGAGCCCATGGTCATCACATAACATAGGAGACTCGCCCTCAGGGGTCGAGATATTAAGTAGGTTAGAGTCCAGTGGGATTCGAGAGATGATACATCGGCTACCTGGGAGGATGCGACCAGGATGAGAGAGCTCTATCCCTATTTGTTTGTAGGCTTCCAGGAGTAAGCTTGATCCTAGGGGGGAGGATGTAGCACCCCTCTGATTTTCTTATGTTTTTAGACAGTGCTTTTATTTTGATAGACTATGATACTATGATGTTATTTGATCACTGCCGTTATAGCGATGATGATTTTTATATTGAGATGTGATGGTACACTATATTCAGGATTATTGATTATGACATGCTTTTTGGTTAGCATAGTTGATTATGTGAGTTGATATTTATATATGTTCATCTCTAGTTATATGATGCTTTAGTTTCGTCAGTTTTGATGTGACACTGTATTGGTAAAGGGAACGAGATTGTATCACTCGCTTGTGAGCGCTTTGCGATTCCGTGATTTTCTCTTCACAGTGTGATTGTTCATGATCTATATACATGTACGACATATGTTTTGATTAAAAGATTGCAGGTACAGTACATCGACTCCACCTGGATTCACATATTTGAGTGTGTCCATTGCCCAACAAAATAGTTGATTGGGAGGTAGTAACAGGATTTCCTTGTCAAACCACAACCCTAGTCACAGTGTGTCATTAGTCCTTTTTTGGTCATGCTTTGTTGTCATGTTGTCCCTGTTTGCCTTGTCGTTTAATTATTTTGCAAGGTATGCTCTGTGGGAAATTAATGTTAATTAATGTTTATAATGTTTTAAATGGATTATTTATTTAATCGTGATTAATGTTGTTAGAAGCTTTAAATTTGATTTAATTCATTATGTAAAGTAATTTAATTATTTTGATTAAATTTATTTTATATAGTGATTAAAATTAATTAGATTAAATTTGATATTAAAATTGTTAGATTATAAAAGCTTTGTTTAATTAATTATTTAAATTAATTAAATAAAGTTGTGAATTTAAATGAATGGATAATTAAAATTAATATTTGATTTTAAATTATTAAATAAACAAGTATCTTATAAAATATCTTAGAGGAAATATCTTGGGATTTGATTAAGAAAGATATTTGGGATTGTGACATGAGTTAGAAAATTGAAATCTGGTGTTGAGAAATAATTCACAGAGAGAATAATTGCATTAACTGAAAGAGGGCAAAAGACTATTTCACAAGAATGAAAATGGTATTTTGGGGTTGTTGAAAATTGGAAGAAGTTCTCGGGATATTGGCTCTGGTTTTATTTTCAACTATCTGGAAAAGAGGATTATTTTGGAAGAGGCTTTGATAATTTTGGAATTTGAAGGCAAGGATCTACTTCAAACTACTATTCTTCAAGCATTTGAAACATGTTCTTTATTGTTTTTATTTAAATACAAATTGGAAAAGGCTATTAGCATTAGTTATTGTCTTGGAAAAGATTGCATGTACAATTAAAAAAAAAATATTTGTTTTAAAGCTTCAATATGTTTTTAAATTGGAAAGACTGTCATGAAAGCTTTAGAGCCTCAGATTAAATTCTTATATTCTTTTGGAAAAGATGAATTGTTTTAAAACAATAGAATTCCCTAAATGATTGTAAAGAAAATTGGAAAACCTCTGCAAGAATTGATTTCAATCTTCTTGTCAAAATTTGTAGAAAATATCTGATTGTATTGGAAAAGATCTTCCTGTAGAAGATTATTGTTTTTCTTCCAATTAGATTTATTTGACTTGGGAAATTAAAACCTTTGGTAAATTTGTAAATATCCTCCTGTAGAATTTTTTTGTGAAAAATTGCTTATTTGGAGCAATAATTTGGATGTATATATATATACATATACAAATATATATGCATTATTTTTTTTAAAGTTCCTATAGAAATTTATTCTGGAAAACTAGAATTAAAAATTCGTATGGTGAATTTAAAATAATCGCAGGCTTTTAAAATATAATTTTTTTGATAAGTTGTAATGGTATTGGGGGGTGGTGGGGGGTTGGGGCTGCCCCACAGCCACCCCCATAGGGGAGGCGGGCTGTGAAGGCAACACCCAACATTGCCTTCACAAGTCGTGCACCCCACATGGGAGCCGACTGTGTAAACACAGCCAAGCGCAACCAATATTGATGGCAATTTAAACTTCCGTTTGCCCTCTGTATTTCGATTTTAGTTTTTAATTTGGGTTTTAATATATATAAAATATTATATATGCATATACATATATGCATAAATGTATATATGTAGATATATATTTATATATATGTATATGTATATATTTATGTATATATATAATATTTGATTTGGAAAATTTATAATTAATTTTTAAATATTTAAATAATATATTTGTATATATATAATTATATATATATTTAAATGAATTTTATAATAGGTGCATGTAAATACACAAGTTAGATGTTTTTAAAATGAAATGATTTAAAAAGGGAAATTGATTTTTATATAGATGTAAATTGAGAAATTGGATTAAATAATTAGATTTAATTTCTTTGTTGATTATAAATGAAATTGTATTAAGTTAGATTATTTTGAGCAATGTATTATTGTTTTCTTGAAATGGAAATTAGATTAAGGAAATCTTAATGATAGTTCTATTACTTGCCTGAATTGCTTATTTAATTATGATGTCTTTTGTCCACGTAAGTTGGGAAATCTGTTAGTTGTGAATGTGTAAGCCTTCCAAATATATTATTATGTGGGGGTTGTTGTGATATTTTGTTTAGCCCTTTGTTTTCCTTGGGTAGTGCACTTGGTTGTGATCCAGTTTAAACACCCGATTACTACAAATGAGATGTTTTGATTCTTGTATTATGGTTGGGATTTAATATCTATTTTTGTGCACTTTGTTTACCCTTGGTTTATGGATTAGATCTTTGTGTTGTCAGTAGGGGAGTGGCTCTCAATGGGGGATGACGCACAAAGTGGTGCTAGGATAACTCATGTGAGAGTTAGATAACTCAGTGGAAATTAAATAAAAGTATTAGGGGAAAGGGTAGTCTTAAACACATAAATTTTTAATTATGCCTCGCTCATTGGCTCAAGGGCTCGTTTAGACTTGAGATGAGACGAGAAGGCGTGGAATGGAAAGGTCATTATCTTGTCCCTTTGAAAGATATTTGACTTTGCATCGGTTTGCATGTGGGGTCGAGGATCGTGATAGGCTACCAAGATAACCCAAGATGGGGGTCGGGGCCTAGGAAGATCTGCCAGGATAACCCATGCAACTTTGTGATGACACTCCTCCTATGACAATAATTTATATTTTTCAGTTGATGTACTTGATTCTATTACTCTGGAAGCAATGTAACCATGTTATGTATTGTACTTGTATAGTTTAGTCTTGTGGTTGCATGTGTCTGAGGTTGTTGGTCATACCTAGGAAGCCCTTTTACTATCTCCTAGCATGAGGGGTGGGCCTTCAAGTACCACTTGGTTGGGTGGAACGTGCACCTTACACTGTTGGGTTTCCACTTCATGTTCGTGATGGCTGGATTTTCTAGATTGGAGAGTTTGCATGTTCCAATTGCTTTGTACCATCTCTTGTGTTCTATTGGATCAGTTGGATGCTTATTTTAATGTACTACTCCTCATTTGTATTCAAGGAGAATCCTTGTATCATTGTAATTGTAATATTGTTTGTATGATCTACCTCATTTTGGAAATGAGCCTTGTAACTGCTATATTGAATGAACACAATCTATGAATGGTTTATTATGTACCTTGTAATCTTATGAAATGAGTTTAATTTTATTGGATCTATGTTCTTTATTTCATGAGTATATTTTAAATTCTATGGATTAGTTTACTTTTGTATGTTGTGGGTTTCAAATGTAAGTGTTGTCGCGTACCTTAGGGGATGTATGCGTTAAGTGTAGTTCATTTTACTTATTGTTAATTGCACTTTAAAAAAAAAATTGTTACACTTTCATTGTAATTGTGTCGTCCTCTACGGTTACGTGGTGAGGTGTTACACTATATTGTATAATGATTGAATCAATATACAATATGGTTATACAATCTCTCTTTCTCTCTCTCATTAGTAATAAAATCATATATTATCTACTTGTAATCTTATCATTGTGTAATGATCCAATGAATATGAATAGGCTATATAGTTGAAATAATTTAATCACTTTCTTAATCTTATAAAGAAATAATATTTATAGGATGCTTCTATTATATACTCCTACACATGCCTAACATGATAAAATATAAGAAAATATCATATTGTATGTTTATAAATATAACACATTTTTTAGACATGGTCTAACCTTGAGGCTTTCTATTGTCTTATTATAAGAAATAATGGGAAGCAAAAACATGTTCAAGAAATAATAAGCGCTTTTAAGGATTTATTATGTATTTAATACAATATATTGAGATATACCAAATAAGAATGAGCTATACAATGCTACAATTTTGTTTAAATCTTATCTATTTTGAGTTATAGCAATAATGAAAAATTGGACCTAGATACAAAATTAGTCTAATAGCCCCTATTTAATTGGAAACAAATTACTCAACATTCAAACATTAAATGGGAGTCACATACCAAAACATATTACTTCCTTTCCACCTCATAAAAATGGCAGAAATAAAATACTATGCACACTTTCTTTGAAACAAATTCAAGAGTTCTACTTTGTGATAATTGGCACTCTACAAACTCAAATGTTTTTCTACCTATGTGATTTCTAGTTTTTTTTATACACTTGTAACATTTGTGAATATTTTAGCATCCTAAATTTAATTTTGTAGATGTATTATAGATTTATCTTCATTATCTATTTTACTATCTAGGGAACTCACAATGTTCTCCAAGTCCAATATTTTATATCTATTACATTATTGTGATTAATGTATGGATAAATTGGTAATGCTTGGGTGACATGGTCACACAATTCAAGTAGATAGTGTAGGCTCACAACCCCTCCTAGCAACCACCTCAATACAAATTATTGAATCTTGATGTGAATTCTAATCATGTTGCAATAAAAAACACTACATGTATAGCTAGTCACTCTTGGAATAGGTAGGTTGTTGAGAAGTTTATAACAAGGATTCCAAAGAAAGCTAAGTAGCTTTATCAACTGATTTTTCTTCACCATTATGGTGGGAGCAAGCACAATAGTGAGGTTCTTGGTGTGGATCCAAAGCAACAAGGGAAGGGATTAAGAATTTTCCATTTCTTTAGTAATATTTTGGTCAATTACATTGACCTAGTAGCTTTGTAACATGTACACAAAAAATATTTCAATGAAAATAATTATTAAAGGGGTTAAAAACCCTAGCAAGGATTGAAGGGAAAGTTCATTAGCCATGGCCATTCCTTGAGGTCATATATTTTTTTGACAACTTAAAGAATGGTAAATAGACCAAGACCATTCTTTAAGGTCTATATGTTGTGTTCCTTGAATTTTTTATATTTTTTTGACTAATGTTTAATTTTATTTAAGAATTTATTAATTTCAATCTTAACTCTAAATTTATAAATTATAATTTTTAAAATAACACACAATTCACTTCCTTTATAGAATGACTCACAATGGACAATCATAACTATGTCACCATAATAATAAAACTTATGTTTTGACTCGTCACATATTAACGTCAATCATATTGGAGTCATAAATTACCCTTATAAAAATAACATTTAAAAGGCAGTCATGAACTCACTTTATGAATGTTGTTCACATGACATAATTGTGCCTACATAATTATAAATATACATTTTGACCCATCACATATTAGTATTGTTGCAAATGACTAAAACCTCTTCCACATTACTAAAGGCATTGCCCTATTTGACTATCACATATTAAGATTATTGCAAATTACATAATTAATAGCTTTTAAATTTTTTTTTCTTTATTTATTTTTATCAATGCATCACAACAAATTATAAAATATGACAACTTGACATGTCATATAATTTTTATCACCATAAATATTTAAGTTTTGTATTTAAAAGTATGTAAATAATCTTTTTATAAAAAAATGTGTGTTGTAATGTTTTGCGTTGTGTTGTTTTGTAATTGTCTCAGGTCAAATAAGGGAGGCCATGGAGCTTCCATATTCACGTGGTTGGCCTTGTTAGTAGAGAACATTAGAATAAATATTTTTGAAGCTAAGGGAATATTATTTGTATATATTTATGTTGTTTAATTAGATGATGTCCATATTTAAGTAGAGATTTTTTTTATGAATTTGACATTATAAATCCTAGATAATTATAAACATTAACCTAATATTGGCATGGAAAATTCTAGTAGCCTTTAATCTCATAACCAAACAACTAACCTATTACAAGTAAACGTAGAAGTTACAATACATTAAAAAGGGAAGAATTTAGATCAAATTTAGATTTGACACATGGCATAAATTGAGCCCCTAATTTATAGCTATAAATAGGTATAAAGGAATATGTCACAAGACTTTTGAAATTCCTACATTTTATCCCCATTCAAATCAAGTAAAAGTAGTTTCCCCAGTTTTACTTGTAATTCATGTACAAATTTGTATCTCTATGGTAAAAGTGTTTTTCCAACTTGATATTCACCCTGTGGGTGAAGAAATTAACCCTCCAACACTTACCCTTCCATTGAAAATTGATAAATTATGTAACAGTATTCATCTTGCTTAACTCCTATTCCCCTTTATATTTAATTAGACAATTTTTCAAATAGTTTATAGGTATCCACTTCTTTTCATATTTTATTTGAATTTGATTTGAATAAAACATTATAAACCTCTTCAAGCTATCACCAAATTGCATGCCTCTTAAACCTGAGACATTGACTTATTTCAACTTCATGCCTTTGAAAAACTATGTGACATCACCCCTATTTGAGTTATTAAAATTGTGAATACAAATATTAACATCCTCTTGCAGTCTGAATGCAACCATTAATAAATACTTTCTTTCTACATTCATGCTCTAACTTCACCAATTTTTAAATCTCCAGTGTCAGCACCCTCCTCTGTAGTATGGAAGAGTGAAATCTTAATATTGATACCCTCCTCTGTAGTATGGAAGAGTGAAATCTTAATATTGATACAATATTTTATAATGTTATAACATCATTTACAATCCTTCAAAATTCTCCACAAGCCAAATTACTTTCTTACACCCCAAGATACAAATCAATAACCTTCGTTCAAAACTAAATTCGACCAAAACTACACTTCATGGAACCACAACTTAAATCTATTCACAATAAATAAAAAGTAAATCTAGAAACTATTAAAGATTTGGAGAATTTATATTCATGATTTCAAGACAAAGTTTTTGTAGCCTTTGAAATTAAAATATCGGCTAAGAGTTTTAGTTTTATTCTTAGATATGAGGTGAGGAATGTTTTAAATGTCTAAAAATTGTTCTTGTCTGGTGTGTCGTTCTTCTTTCTAGGTATTTCAATTATACTAGTTCCTTTTACTTATGGTTTGGGTGTTCAACCTTTTGAAAGGTATTTGGTACATCCATTGGCTACTTGAAATCATTTAAGGACATGGGAAATCATGAAAGGGAATTTTAAGCCTTGTGTTGCGAATTTTGAAGAATTGTTTGTGTTTCCCTTCATGTCCAAGCATTTTATTTTTGTTGCTAGATATTTTTATATAATTGAAACTATTTCCAACACCCTTTTCCTCTATTAGTATCATCAATATTGTTGGTTTACATACTTAAAAATATGGAGCTCCATTTTTGGTGTGGAAGAGAAGATAGTTTTAATGTTTTTCTCCCTCTATATAATTCCTAAACATTATATTAATCCTTGTGTAATTTGGAATTATGGGAAAGCTTTGAATGGAATATATTCTCCTTAAACAACTCCATGAGAATGGAAAGAAAATCAAGTATTATGGACCTACTCCTAGTTGTTTGAACATTGATTTCAAGATCAAAACTTACCCAATTGACTTGAAAATGGAGGTGAAGGATCACTTTAAAATATTTTAAAAAAATACAATGCTAGAATTTCAACATAAACTCAAAAATTCAAGATTTTAATGCATCAATTTTGTTTCCAACCTATCATTCTCAAATCTAAAAAGAGAGCTCACCAAGCTGAAATTAAACTTTCTTAGATAATAAAGCACAAAATCAAGTGCCAACATTGGCTTATGTTCAAGGATGTATGCCCCTTGTATCCATAGTGAGATCTTAAAAATAATCTCCTAATTCTTACCAATTGATAATTGTATGCATGCTCCAACTGTTGAGCTTGCAAGGTTTTGAATTCACATTTTCTAATTGGTCCTTGATGGCCTATGGTCACCAAAAATGTAAAACCAATGTCAATTTGTATAAAAAACCCTATTCTCTAATGACTACAAAAGGATTGGTATGAATACACTATCAAACCTTGCACGTGCAATATCATTCCTCTAAATCATTTGGCCATATATTTTCTAAAATGTCCTTCATATTCCTCGTAAATCATGGGTTCAAAATAGGGACCAATTCATCTCCATATTTTTTAATGTGAATAAGTGTATTAATCAATGAATACAAATCTATTCTTTCACCAAATTGAACTATAAAAAATACTTTGAACTTCTGCCACAAAGAAATAGAAACCACTGAATAATCAAAGAACCAATCCCTTGCATAATATTTTAAGGACTACATAAAGAGTTTCATGACAAAATATTCTTCCTCAATCTCATAATATCCCATTAAATCATTGAAACCTTTAAGATGTTTTCCCATTGATTCTAAGTTATTTCCACTAAATTTGGTAGATGGTCTCTGACCTCATTGGGAATGAGATATATATAATTTGGGATACAACTAAAATCAATGGGTTTGTACATTTTAGCAGAGAAAGACATTCTCTGAGGAAATGATCTATGTTTTTGTGTACCATGCATAATAAAATATGAATGTGTAGGGGAAGGACCATAGTAACACTTCATTTTCATATATATTGTTAATGATCACCTACTCCCTTGTCAAATTTTATATCTATACAACACAACCCCTTATCCCTCCTATTTCATATTTTCAAAACAAACATTTATGTAACTTGCTCATTTCTAAAATCCTTCTTTCAACATATATTTGTACATGAAAGGAAGATTAAATTTCTTCACAGTCATTTCATAAATTAACTTCATACAAGAATGGTTTTCTTCTTTGAACATAGAATTTGAGGGAGAAATGAATACATGGAAATATTATAAACCTCATACAATTTTTCCCTTATATTGAATTCTTTGTAGATCTATGCCAAATATTAATGCAATAAGAAGAAATTATTAAGCCATTTGACAATAGAGTCGTCACCTTTCAAAGAGGGTTAAAAATTTTGAACACACTTGCACTTCTTCAAAGTTGAAATAATTTTTTGGGTTTGAATTACCAATAAAATCTTCATACTCTAATAGAATTATCGATTATAACCATATCTTTTTATGTCCCCAATAACAATACCATATCTATTGGTGTAAATTGATGGGAAATCAACTTATCCAAACTAATTTCTTCTTTAATGAATCTATTACAAGAGGTTTCAAAATAAAAAACCAAGATATTATATCCCTAACAATGACGCCAATCTATTGTAAAAAACAAATTGGCTAAGGGGAGACACCACACCTAGGGTTAGGCATAGATTTTATCCATGTGAGATGATAGCCCTATTCAACTAACCCAAGGAAAAGAAAAACATTGAATAATATGATAGGAACCTATCTTCTGCACTTTGAGCTCTACAAGACTTAGGAGTGTAATCCTATCAAGGTTCACTAGGATGCATGAATCTCATTGGCAAACATCAGTATAAGGAAATGAAAAAGGTTGATATGAAACAATACAAAAGATAAATTCACTATCACTAAATAAAATTATGGTAGTTTGACACAATTTTGTAGTTACAATCCCTAGATATGTAGATATTTGACACATTCACAAATATATGAGTGAAGGATTTAAAATTTAGCATGTACAAGGATGATCCTTTATACCTTAACAATCATTACGAATAAATAATTAAATCAATATATTTTCATCATAATCAAGTAAAGAGATGATTAATTTACAAGAATTTAGGACTATCCTTTATAAATTTTCGCTCCATGAAGACAACTAGACCTCAAATAACTTATACCTTCTAAAAATGTTCATCATTTATAAAATTGAGGTATTGGATTAGCTGGAACCATCAGAGAATGGTGTCTTATCTTGTAGAAATAGAGTCAATTAAATACTAATGACGAAAAAAGAAATTCAAACCACAATTTAGATGAGCATATGTCATATGGCTCTAGCATATAGAACCTAGACACTCAAATGCCTTCATATCTTAAACAATGCATTCTAATATGATATTCTTGAAGTATAAAAGTAGAAATGTAGACCTAGAAATTTGTCAAATTTCTTGAAGTATAAAAGTAAAAATGTAGACAAATTACAAATAAAAACATGAATATGTCACATTTATTTACCAAATAAACATTACAAATCCAACTACATAAATTGAACTAAGAATTAGGTAATTACTATATCTAAGTAGTTATTTTTATGAATTTGGCATTACAAATCCTAGATAGTTATAAACATGAATCTAAGATTGACTTGAAAATTTATAAAAAATAAGGAAATTACCATATCTCAGTAGATTTTTTATGAATTTGGCATTAAAAATTCTAGAAGTTACAAACATGAACCTAATATTAGCTTGATTTTTTTTAAGAATTAGGCAATTACCATATCTAAGTATATTTTTTTTATGAATTTGTCATTACAAATTCTAGATAGTTACAAACATGAACCTTGGCTTGAAATTTGCTAGTAGCCTCTAATCTAAAAAGCCAATAGTTAAGCTCTTATGATCAAACTAAGAAATTATAATATACCATAAGAAAAATAATTTAGATCAATTTTGAATGTGACACATGATATAAATTAAGCCCCTAGTTTGTAGTTCCAAATAGACATAAAAATATGCGACAACACCTTTAAACTTTCTACACTTTACCCCATTCAAGTCAAGAGAAAGTAGTTTCCCCAATTTTACTTTCAATTAATTTGCAATTTTTTACCTCTATGGTAAATGTTCTTTTATAACTTCATATTCACCTTGTGTGTGAATAAATTAGCTTTGAGTACTTACCCTTCCATTGGCAATTGAAAAATCATATAATACCAATCTTCTTATTTATCAAAACTCAAATTTCTCTTAGAAAATTTCTCAAACAATTTATAGGGATCCACTTCTCTTTATATTTTTTTAATTTAGTTTGAATGAAATATTATATGTAATATATCATGTTGGCCTCTTCAAGCTATCACTGAATTCTGTGTCTCTTAAACTTAAGGCATTGATTTATTTTAGATTCATGCCTTCGAAAAAACTATGTGACATCATCCCTCTTTGAAGCTATTAAAATTTTGAGTTCATATATTAACATCCTCCTATACTTTGAATGTATTCATTGTTTAATGCTTTATTCCTCCATTCACACTTTAAATTCATGATTTTTTAAATCTCTAATTCTAGTGCCTTCCTCTGTGACATGGGAGAGTGAAAATAATAATGATCCTACAATATTTTATGGGAGAGTGAAAGTTCTATAGTACACCCCAAGATACAAGGAAATGAATTCTATTACAAAATTACCAAAACCAAACTCCATGTAGCTACTACTCAATAAATGAAAAATAGATCTAAAAACTATTAGCTACATAATAAATGAAAAATAGATCTAAAAACTATCATAGCTTTGGAGATGTTATATTCATGAGCTTGAGATAATATCTTTTGTAGATTTGAAATTAAAATATTGGTTTAAGAGTTTGAGTTTTCTTCTTAGGTGTGAGGTGAGGAGTGTTTCAACTATCTAAAAGTTATTCTTACCTTGCATGTCATTCCTTGTATCGGGCATTTCATAAATACTAGTTCCTTTTGCTCATGACTAGAGTATTTAACCTTTTGCAAAGTGTTTTATATATATTGGGAATTTGAAATAATTGTGAGGCATGGGAAATCATGGAAAGTTATTTTAAATCTTTTGTAGGGTATTTTGAAGTATTTTTGGTGTTTTTCTTTACGTCTAGGTATTAGATTTTATTGTTGATTTTTTTTCTAGTTGCAACCATTTCCAACATGCTTTTCCTCTATCAATATCATCAATATTACTAGTTTACATACCTCATTATTTGGAGATATTTTTATTTTATGTAATAAACTTAATGTTTTGCTACCTCCATATAACATCTAAACATTATATTAATCCTTTTATTATCTAGTCATGCCCAAGACAAGCATCACATGAAAGCCTTGGAGGGAATATTATTTCCTTGCATAACTCCATGTGAATGGAATGATAAAACTCAAATATTACATGTCTAGAAATCTATAAGAAAGGTTCACACCCATATTTTATCTCTGCATAAATATATACTAAGTCAATGAAATAGTTAAGATTTTACTTTATATTTTGGTGAACTTGAATTTTTGAACTACTCTTAACTCTTTCCCCTAGGACTATGTCATTTTCTATTTGATTTGATTTGATATGGTGAATTTCTAAGTATTATATTAGACTTGGTCATTATTTGATTGAATTAATATCTCTTTAATTTTTATGCTCGTATGCTAAAATATCAACTATTTTCTAACCTTCCACTTAGGAGCACAAGGTTGAACTTATTGGGTTTTTTTCTTGCTACCATAAATTATAAGGGGAGACAACATACCTAGACTTGGGGATCAAGTTGATCTAACTAAGATGTGAGCCCTATGACTAACACAATGACAAGAAAAGATAACTAACAAGACAAGACCCTGTATTCTACACTTTGATCTCTCCAAGATCAAGGAGGGTAATACTATCAAGGGTTATTAGGATTGATGAAGCCTATTGACATACGTACTAGTACGAGGAAAAACCTAGGTATAGATGACATAGTAAAAATCCCAAATTACTAGATCACTAACTTAAATTATGTTTATTTAACACAAATTTGTAGCTATAGACACTAGATATGTAGATATTTGACAAAATCACATATGTCTAAGTGAAGGATTTCAAATTTAACATATAAAAAGGATGATCCTTTATACATTAAGAAGTGTAACAAGCCCAAAGTTCACCCTATTATTTTCACCTAAGTTTTAACTTATATATGAGAAATGATAAAGTTCACCAACATACTAAATAAAATTTTCTAATTCAATAACATAGATGCATATTTGAAATACACCCATTCCAAATTACATTGCATTAATAAAGTAACTTTACATAATTCCAAGTATCGAATGCATCTTTTGTTTACACCTTCCAAATAGATGCAATAGCATAATTATTAACGATAGATTACAAGAGATTTAATGTACAAAAACATATTGGTCAAGTTTTCCATATTTGGAACACAAATCTTCATCTTCTTTTATTTCACACAAGTCTCAGCTACCAACTGCATGAGGGAGAGCATCACCCAAGTTATTTTCTACCAACCATGGAATTAATGTGGTCCCTCGTACATCTTCCTAACTAGTAAGATGGTCCTACCCTTCAATGAAGAGATTGGTATGGAAGCACTCTAATTTAGTGCATATCTGAGCATGGTGTTGTTTCCTACATATCTAGTGTTTTCATACAGTGGATACTCGCCTACATGCATGACACTCACTACTAGGTATGCAATACTGGCTCATAGTGAAACTAACAAAGTGTACGCAATGGTAACTACACTTACTTTGGCCAAAGATTTATAATATATATAATAAATAAAAGCACTCAGTACTTTGAGTAGTGTCATTTTCTCACCCACCTCCTTGCTCGACTTGGAAACTATAATGACCATAATATCTCTTAACTAGGTTTGACCTCAAATCAATATAACAGAATCGCAAAATCTCATTCCAAAGGTAATCAAATATTTAGGTGATCTAACTGACCACATAGGTTAATCCCAACCTCTATTTATCCTAATCCCAAGGAATAAACATAACAATGAAGGATTACAAACATCATAATCTAACATTTCTAACATGGCACTGACCCCTTTGTATTACTACCATCACAATTCATGCAAGCATGTATGTAGCATATGATATCCTAGATATCTCAATAATATCTTCTAGTTATTTTAGCTACTAAAAATAAATACGTCAATATGATAGCTATATACATATCAAACTAATATGATTCCTGTAACCAACATGTATACGAGCTCCATTCAATAAACAAACATCATTTTGCACAAACACTTGCAAACAATGAAAAACATGATATCAAAATAGAAAAATAGAATGGATAAGAATACTAGCATGCTCGGTAATAAAGCTTCCAATGAAGAAATCTACTTGTTGCCTTCAATAAGCTTAGCTTATCTCCAATCCAATTCAATATACTAAGCTTCCAAATTCCAATAAATTGCTCTCTCTCTCATAGAAATTACTCCTCAAACTAACAAGGAAATACTCACAACTCTCACAAACTCTCATAGAAAATATCATAAAATAATGAATAGCAAAAAGTAATCACAATCCACCCCCAGAATAAGAACTATTAACCCCTATTTATATAGATTCAAGGAAATAATTCACACTAAAATTTAGCTATGGTAATCACCACTTTTTCCCTTAATTCACCACCTCTCAAACTACAAAGAAGAACTCAAATGCAAGTCTAATACTGTGCAGGTCGACTATGTGGAGTTGAGCATCTCATTCCCATATTAATAGCTACTGAAAGATTCAATCATTTAACACATAAACAATTTAAATTGCATTCAGTTTCTATTCCCTAGCCAAGTCATTAAAATCATATTGTACATGTTGATTTACTAAGTCAAATCTCATCCAAATGGTTGCGATATTACTCACTAGTTTCCTATTTACTCACTTACTCTATTCATGGCATTTTAACTTTTCATTTAGCTGGTTTAAGGCACCTAGAATGAGGTTGTTGTTTAACAGTCATATTACAAATGTACTTCAAAATAGAAATATAAATCACTTGCCACCTTGCCAATTCATGGTAGTTTGACTTAGTTCAATGCCTCTTAATTTTGCATGTGTGTGGAACTTAATACACATCAATACTTACCATTTAAATGTGTTAACATTTCCCTTTATATGGCATAGAAATATATGAACAATACTTCAGCTTTTGCTTATTAAATGAATATGTTACCATGTATCTTATGTGCATTATACTATGTGCTAAACTTCAGCTATTACTTTCCTTGCTCCATCACATTAATATATGCAAATGGCATATTATCATAACATTCAATAAACAATCACACACACACACACATATATATATATTATAATATATGTATTAACATATATATTTAAAACCATTTTTTGCTAATCTTAACATATATATATATATATATATATATATATATATTAATATATATACATATATTTATTATATACGTATATGGGTATATATACTATTTAATCCAATACATACATATATAAATATATATTAATGGATATATATATGTATATCGATAAGTATATATATAAAGTGTACACATATATATGCATCTGACTTACATATATATGATGTATCCACGTATGAGTATGTGTAGGTATTTTTACCTACGCATGCTCACATGTGTATACATTCACATATATTAGTTACCATATATATACATATATACATTTAATGTATATACATATCCATTATATATATTTAATACACAAAGTATACCAAATACTCAATACAAGGATATAACACTATAACTCAAATCAATTAGACAATCATACTAAATTAAAGATAATCACCCATACATTCCCATTAACCCTAACTATCACTAATGTTTATTTATTGACTCTTAGCCCACACTAACTTTACTAAGCTTTACTAGCCTAGGTCGTAAATGTGTGTATTAGCTCAAGTAGGCACATTAGTAGTTGTCATAGCAATTTCCTCTCCTGGGTGATACTCTCCCTCTCCTTACTAGAGGGATCAATTCTTTCCCGCATCTAAATTAGTGCATCATGATGAAGTTAGTTGATAACATGAAATTAATATACATCATATATCATTTGCATCATCAAAGCATTTAAAAGAAATCACATTATAATGTATATTCATTCATCTCATTTTTCATTAAAATATACAAAGAAATAATCATGCATTAAAACATTTATTCATAAAAAGTAATAGTAGCTAGTAAATACACAATGGGGTGTAACATATCCCCCCTTATGAATCATTGTACCTGATGATTTAGAGTATCAAACATAAGCATAAAACATAATAAAGATTATTTTTAAGAACTCTCAAAATATTGTAAAACATGAGGAAACTTTTGCTTAATCTCCAAATAGTCTTCCCAAGTGGCAAAATATTTTGCATACTGGTCCCACTGAACCTTAGATTGCAAAACCTCTCTATTGCATAGGTAGAGCCTTCACATTTTGAGTACTTTGAGAGGCTCGATCATTACCACTCTTGGGTCCTGTACCTGTAAAGTATTCCAATCAATAACATGATTATCTCTTGGGATGTACTTTTAAAGGTTTGACACATGAAATACATTATGCATCCTGGCAAGAGTTGGTGGAAAAGCAATTTGATAAGCGACTGGGTTAGCTTCTTCAAGAACCTCAAAGGGACCTACATGACGTGGGGCTAGTTTGGGTGACTTTCCAAACTTAATAGAACTCTTATGAGGCTTAACTCTAAGCAAAAAAAATTCTCCTATTGAGAAATGTCTAGGCACGCGTTTAGAATCTACATAACTATTTTTCTTATCATTTGCCTCTACTAACCTTTTCTTTATCACACTAACTTGCTCCTCCATCTTTGATAGCATATCTAGTCCAAGTCTAAATCCTATCTTCTAGCTTATCCCAGCTTATAGGATTTCAACACTTCCTACCATACAATGCTTCAAACTGAGTCATCTTAATCGCGGAATGATAAGAATTGTTATATCTAAATTCCACCAAAGGTAAATAATCCTCCCATTTATATTGTTGATCCTTGCAATACATCCTTAGTAGATCTTCTAATACTTGATTCACCCTTTCAGCTTAACCATCTATTTTTGGATGGTATGTTGAACTTATGTTCAACTATGTCCCAAGTGAAGAAAATAAGGTTTTCCAAAACCTGGGCGTTACATGCGTATCCCTATCTAAAATAATTTTCTTAGTACCTCCATATAAACTAAGTACCTCTTGCATAAATTTGTGAGCTATAATTGGAGTTCCATCTATTAGGTTTCATGGAATGAAATGAACTACCTTTGTAATCTTATCCACCACTACTAGAATAGCATTATGCTTATTCCTAGACATTGGAAGACCTTGCACAAAATCCATGCTAATGACTTGCCATTTTCTCTCTAGAATTTCATAAGGATATAATAGTCCTATCGGGTGATGATGCTCTACTTTCACCCTCTGAAATTATAAACAACTGGCCACAAATCTTACATCATCCCTCTTCATTCCTTTTAAAAAATACAATGGATTTACATTAGCCAATGACTTAGTTACTCAAAGATGTCCAGAATAAAGTGCGGTATGAACTTCTTTCCACACTGTACTCCTTAATTCCTCAATCTGGTACATAGATTCTTCCTTTAAGCCTTAATAAACCATCAAGTTCAATTTAAAATCCATCATGTACCTTGTGTCTTGAGGATCATCCAAGAGTGCTTGCTTAACTTGCTCATAGTACTCGTCACCCTTGGATTTTTGCAACACTTGACTCTTGAAATTAGTATGAATTGATATCATCAAGGAGATATGTCTCCTTCGACTTAGTGAATCAACAACTCAGTTTTCCTTTCCCTTAATATAGTTGATATCAAAGTCATAGTTCGATATCAATTCAAGCCATCTTCTTTGTCGTGCATTCAAATTCAACTGGGTAAACAAATACTTCAAACCATGGTGGTCGGTCTTCAATTCAAACGGTTTCCCTATAAAATAGTGCCTCCACATCTATAATGCATGGATAAGTATCTCTAATTCTAGATCATGTGAAGTGTAATTCTATTTGTAAGGCTTCAATTTTCTATATTCATAGGTAAATACTCACCCATCCTACATCAACACCTAGACCTTCTCCTGAAGCATCTCTGATAATGACAAAATCACCTTCCAAATCTAGTAATTTTATTATTGGATTTATAGTTAACTTCTCCTTGAGTTGATCAAACACCACTTGACATCTTGTCGACCACTCAAAAAAATTCCCTTTTCTCTACAATGATGTTATGGGAAAGTCTATCTTGGAAAATTTGGCTACAACCTTCCTATAATAACTTTCTAAACCCATGAATCTTTAAACTTCAAGTACATTCTTTGGTACTAGCCATTCAAGTACTACCTTAATCTTTGTTGAATCAACTACAATCCCATCAGTTGAAATCACATGACCCAGATATTGTACCTATTTCTAAAATAATGTATATTTTGAGAGTTTTCCATAAAGCTTATGCTCTCTCAGACATTGGAGAAAAATCCTTAAATGTTGGAAATGTTCTTCCTCATTCTTGTAGTAAATAAGAATGTTGTCTAAGAAGACTAAAACAAACTTGTCTAAACAATCCCTGAACACGTTATTCATTAGGTTCATGAATGTTGCAGGTGCATTCGTTAGTCCAAAGGGTAAGACTATAAACTCATAATGACCATACCTTGTCCTAAAGGTTGTTTTAAATATGTCTTCATCCTTGATCCTTAATTGATGATAACCTGATCGCAAATCAATTTTTGAAAACACTATTGCTCCTCGCATCTGATCAAAGAGATTGTTGATTCATGATAGAGGATACTTATTCTTTATCATTTTCTTATTCAACAAATGATAATGTATACACAAGCATAGTGTACCATCCTTCTTCACAGAGATCATTGGTGCTCCCCAAGGAAAAACCATGGGTTTGATCAATCCTTTAGACAATAACTCCTCAAGTTGAGCTTTTAACTCCATTAGCTTTGTTGTAGTCATCCTATATGGGGCTTTGTATATAGGTTATGACCCTAGAACTATATCAATGGAGAAGTCAAAAACTCTTTTGGGTGGTAACCCAAGTGATTCATCTAGGAATACATCCACAAAATATCTTAAGATAGGATATTTCTCCATATCTGCTTTCCCTGATTCCACTATTTCTCCATCTTTAGCTTCTTAAAGATCCTGGGATTCATACATTACATCATCTTGAAAGATGTACTCCTTGCACTCATCCAGTTTCTCCTTTTCATCACAAAAATTTGACACCCCTTCTTCTTAGCTCTATGCATTTGTACAGGAGAGATCTGTCGCAACTTAACTTCCCTAGGTGTGCCTTGAAAGAATACCATGTTCCCAAGGTCATCTAGACACTATACTGACTTGGCATGACAATCGACTTTAGCTCTATGCCTCCATAACTAATTCATACCTAATATGGCATCGTAAGATCCTAGTGGGGCTACATACAAATTTACTTCCATAGAGGAACTTAGAAGATCAACCCTAGCCTCAAATAGATATTGATCTACCTTAGCTCTTGTTTGGTTTGCATGCTCAATAGACATAAATCCAGCTTTTCTAGATAGCTTACCAGCTATATTAGGATAAATAAAACTTTTTGTAACACCAGTGTCTATTAGAATTGAAATAGGCATGCCAAACAAAGTACTTGACACCTCTATTGGAGTAATTTGATACTCTTCATATCGATTGTTCAATGCCACATGAATCCTTTGTTGGAACACAACTTGTTGAGGTGGTAAGGGATTTCCATGAGGTTGCATCCCTTGCATCTTATTGGGACACTAATTTGCATAGTAATCTCCACCACATAAGAAACATCCGCTTACCATTCCTTGCCTTGCTATAGGCTTTCTATAACTACTTTCATTCCTATTGGGGTTATTCTTGTTACCCCTATGGTCACCCCTTGACTCATTCCAATTGTTATGAAATCCCCTCTCTCCTTTCCTATTATAATCATGGTGATCACTTTTCTTCTTAAAGGTTTGATTGGTTTATGACCAATTAAACCTTTTTTGGCTCTTCTCTTTCTAGGTAGAAATAGACTTAATATTTTTCTCCTGCTTGATAGATTTCTTGTACACCTGATCCATAGTAACGGGGCCATGCACATATACCTCTCCTTTGATTTGGGCATTAAGACCCATTATGAATTTCCTAATCCAAAATTGCTCATCCTTTTGGTACTAAGGTACATACTTGAGAAGATGAGTGAATTTCTCTTAATACTCATTCACCATGGAATATACCTTCCTTAGATTCTGAAAGCCCATTAACTTTTGGTCGAAGTATAATTAAGGAAGCCACCACTTATGGAATATTTCTACAAATTTGTCCCAAGTTAGCTTCAATGAAAAAAGATCAAGTTTCATCTTCGTGTTCATCCACCATGTGGATACTTCACTAGCGAGGTGAAAGGCTCCCCAAACGGCCTTGGCCACTTCATAATAATTTCTTATTTTAAAGTATTTTTCCAACTAGTGGTTCTCTTGAACTTAGGAGGTGTGACTTCCTCATGTCTCACGATAATTCATGAACAAGTTATTTTCTCTTACTCCATTTCAATCTTGATTGAGATTCATCACTACCATGATTGCTCAAAGTAGTGCAATCATTGGAGTTTTCTCCCTCTTCCTCATTCAAAACTTCTTGCTCTGGTCTACCTTCTCCCTTGACCTCTTGCTCGAGGTGACAAATATTGTTCCTTATTTCATTCAACATGGTTAGAATATAGTCTGGTTTGGCCTCATGGTTTTCAATGGTTTGACCTGCTTCATGACTACCCCTGTATTAGTTCATGTTCGAACCATTCTTACAAAAGTATCCCACCTAGAGGTTTCATTTTAATTAGCTCCTACAAGGTTTAAATAACATCTATAAAAATTCATCATTCATTCATTCACATTCAATAAAGCAATAATAGATTTTGCACAAGTTTTTACTAAATTATTTTTCTTTTATTATTTCTCAAGGATTCTAATCATTCTTTGTACATAAACTACATAAGTTGACTATACATAGTAGTTGAGGGGAGTACATCCCTTAGATTCACTTTCAAATACATGGTTTCGGGGAACATATCCCTTTGACTCGCTATCAGATTCAATAACTATAATTTTATGAGATGAGGGTACACGAGGGTCCCTTCTGACCAAAGGAGGACTAACACTACACTTTGTGGGTATATCCCATGAGAGTGGTAAGGAATCTGACTTGGCCAGTGAGACACGAGGTATGAACTTGGCTACTTCCCGTAGTTTATTTTCTCTACATGAATGTGTGTCATAGCACTACTAAAATTTTTGATATCCCCAAGCCATATCTCCTGAGTGTAATTGGTTCCTTATATAGCTTTAACTATAACTTCTCTTTCCTTCTTTTCCCTCAACGATTACGACTTTCTTGCAGTCATCTTGAGTAGCACCATCCTAGCGCAGGAATTCCAAACATTAGATCCTCGTAATGTGTGAAATACTATCATAGTGAGCTCATCGGTTCCAGTGCTAAACTTGGTACCTCTAATACCACATGTAACAAGTCCAAATTTTACCCTATTGTTTTCACCTAAGTTTTACCCCATATATGAGAAATGATAAAGTTCACCAACATACATAAATAAAATTTTCCAATTTAATAACATAGATGCATATTTGAAATAAACCATTCCAAATTACGTTACATTAATAAAGTAACTTTACATAATTCCAAGTATTGAATACATCTTTCGTTTACACCTTCCAAATAGATGCAATAACATAATTACAAATGACGGCTTACAAGAGCTTTAATGTACAAAAACATATTGGTCAATTTGTCCTTATCTAGAACACACATCTTCATCTTCTTTTGTTTCACACAAGTATTGGCTTTAAATTGCATGAGGGAGATCACCCAAGTACTTTTTTTCCAACCATAGACTTAATGTGGTCCCCCGTACATCTTCCTAACCAGTAAGATGGTCCTACCCTTCAATGAATAGATTGGTATGGAAGCCCTCTAATTTAGTGCCTATTTGAGGATGGTGTTGTTTCCTACATATCTAGTGTTGTCATATAGTGGATACCCGCCTACATGCATGACACTCCCTATTAGGTATGCAATACTGACTCATAGTGAAACTAACAAAGTGTACACAATGGTACCTACACTTACTTTGGCCAAAGATTTATCATACATATAATAAATAAAAATGCTCAGTACTTTGAGCAGTGTCATTTTCTCACCCAACCCCTCACTCGACTTGGAAACTATAATGACCATAATATCTCTTGACTAAGTTTGACCTCAAAACAATATAACAGAATCACAAAATCTCATTCCAAAAGTAATGAAACATTTAGGTGATCTAAATAACCACATAGGTTAATCCCAACCTCTGGTTTATCCTAATACCAAGGAATAAACATACCAATTAAGGATTACAAACATCATAATCTAACATTTATGACATGACACCAACCCCTTTACATTACTAACATCAAAATTCATGCAAGCATGTATGTATAATATGATATCCTAGATATCTCAATAATATCTTCTAGTCATTTTAGCTACTACAAATAAATACTTCAATATGATAGCTATATACATATCAAACTAATATGATTCCCTTAACCAACATGTATATGAACTCCATTCAATAAACAAACATCATTTTTCACAAACATTTGTAAACAATGGAAAACACGATATCAAAATAGAAAAATAGAATGGATAAGAATACTAGCATGCTTAGTAATAAAGCTTCCAATGAAGAACTTTGTGTGCTACCTTCACTAATCTTAGCTTGTCTCTAATCCAATTCAGTATACTAAGCTTCCAAATTCTCAATAAACTACTCTCTCTCACATACATAGAAATTACTCCTCAAACTAACAAGGAAATACTCACAACTCTCACAAACTCTCATAGAAAATATGACAACAAGATGAACAGCAGAAAGTGATCACAATCCATCCCCAAAATAAGAACTATCAACCCCTATTTATATAGATTCAAGGAAAGACTTCACACTAAAAGTTAGCTATGGTAATCACCACCTTTTCCCTTAAGTCGCCACCTCTCAAAATGCAAAGAAGAACTCAAATACAAGTCTGTTACTGTGCAAGTCTTTTCCCATATTACTAGCTACTAAAAGAGTCAATCATTTGATGCATAAATAATTTAAACTGCATTCAGTTTCTATTCCTTGGCCAAGTTGTTAAAATCAGATTGCACATGCTGATTTACTAAGTCAAAGCTCTTCCAAATGGCTATATTATTACTTACTGGTTTCCTATTTGCTCACTTACTCTATTTGTGGCATTTTAACCTTTCATCTAGCTAGTTTAAGGTACCTAGAATGGGGTTTTTGTTGTTTAACAGTTATATTGCAAATGCACTTCAAAATATAAACATAAATCACTTGCCACCTTGCCAATTCGTGGCAGTTTGACTTAGTCCAATGCCTCTTATTTTTTCCTATGTGTGGAACTTAATACACCAATAATTACCATTTAAATGTGTTAACATTGCCCTTTATATCATGTAGCAATATATACGCAATACTTCATCCTTTACTTATTGAATGAATGTGCTACCATGTATCTTATGCACATTATACTATGCACTAAACTCCAACTATTACTTTGCTTGCTCCATCACATTAATATATGTGAATGGAATATTATCATAACATTCAATAAATAAATACACACATATATATTATAATACTCATTATTCTAATATATATATATATATATATATATATATATATTAACATATATATTTAAAATCATTCTTTTTCCAATCTTAACATATATATACACACATATATATAAATATATATACATATATACATATATATGTGTATGTGTATATATACTATTTAATCCAATATGTACATATATACATACATTAATGCATATATATATAATTTAAATATCTTACATTATATATATATCGATAAGTATATATATAAAGTGTACATATATATATCCATCTGATCTACACATATATGAGTTACTATATATATATAAACACACACACACACACAAAGTACATCAAATACTCAATACAAGGATATAACACTATAACTCAAATCAACTAGACAATCATAATGAATTAAAGACAATCACCCATGCATTCCCATTAACCCTATCACCAAGGTTTACTTATTGACTCTTAGCCCATACTAACTTGACTAAGCTTGACTATCCTAGGTCGTGAATCTATGTGTTAGCTCAAGTAGGCACATTAGTGGTTGCCATACCAATTTCCTCTCCTAGGTGATACTCTCCCTCTCCTTACTAGAGGGCTCGATTCTTTCCCACATCCAACTTAGTGCATCATGGCGAAGTTATCCGATAACATGAAATTCATATACATCATATATCATTTGCATCATCAAAGCATTTAAAAGGAATCATGTTATAATGCATATTCATTCATCTCATTTTTCATTGAAATATACAAAGACATAATCATGCATTAAAACATATTTATTCATAAAAAGTAATAGTAATTGGTAAATACACAATAGGGTGTAACAAGAAGCATTGTGAATAAATAGTTTACAAAACAATCTATCTTCATCACAATCAAGCAAAGGGATGATGAATTTATAAGAATGGCTATCCTATACAACTTCCACCTCTATGAAGATAATTAGACCTAAAATAACTTATACCTTATGAATATCTTCATATTTTAAAAAATTGAAGTGTTGGGTTAGCTAAACCATCAGAGATTGATGCCTTATCTTGTAAGAATAAAGTAAATTCAAGGTTAATGGTAATAATAGAAAAAAAACTCATAATTTAGATGAGTTTATGTCGCATGGATTTTCCTTATGGAACCTAGACTCCTAAAGGCCTTCATGTCAAAAAATGCATCTCATTCTTAATAATCCATTCCCAAATCATAAGCCCCACCCTTTAGCTTAGAAAGGATTTCAATTAAAAATAACTCATAGTAGAATTTTTTACTATATCCCTTGAATACAAATTAACCAAACCTTGGCACAAGTGCAATAAATATGTACCTATAAAGTTGTCAAATTATTTGAAGAACACGATAAGAAAAGGAGATAAGTTATAAATAAAAACATGAATAAGTCTTCTATTGATTTGCCAAATAAATATTACAAAGTTAACTGTAAAACCTAGATTAAAAATTTGACAATGCTCATATTAAAGCAAATTTTTGTTTATGAATTGAGCATTAAAAATCCTAGATAATTACAAACATGAACCTAAGAATGGCCTAGAAGTTTCTAGCAACCTCTAGTCCCATAACCCAAGAAGTAACCTCTTACAATCAGACTTAGAAATTACAATACATTAGAAGAGGAAGAATCTAGTTCAATTTTGGATGCAACACATGACATAAATTGAACCCAGAATCTATAGGTGCAAATAGGAACAATATAATATGTCCCACCACCTTTAAACTTCCTAATTTTTTCCCCCATTCAAGCCAAGTGAAACTAGTTTCCTCAATTTTGCTTGCAATTCATGTGGAATTTTTTACCTCTATAGTGAAAGTATTTTCCTATCTTGATATTCACCACGTAGGTGAAGAAATTAAGACTCCAACACTTTCCCTTCTATTAGAAATTGAAAACTTACAGTAGCCATATATTTCCTCTCTAATTTCAAATTGGAATATTGATGTAGATCCATTGTTAACTAATGATGAGTTAGTTGATTTGGAGAGGGAGACAACTAAATGGGGAGTGAATTTTAAAACATATGAGGAGGAAAAAGAAAGGTTAGTCAACCATCAAGGGTAGGTTCCTCACATACATATCTTAATCCTATTACAATGGATGAGGAACCTATTGAGGATATTGCAATTATACCATCTTCAGTAACACTCACACATCAACAACAATTGTTTTGAGCTTCAGTTGTAAACAAAATTTATGATTTAGAATTTTACTTGATACTCAAGCTTGAAGTCCATACGTGTTCATAGGCTGAACTTATTTTTGGTCTATGATATGTGTTAAACTTAAATTTTGATTTATATATGATAGAAATAAGTAATATGTTCTACAAATTCACTATATATGTGTGCTTTTGAAGAATATTTTTAAATATTATGTATTTTCAAATGTTTGATAATTTTTTGAGTTATTGTTGAGTTTTTCCTTGAGTTTATTATTGAGTCCCAAGATTTTTTAAATTCGGGACTGTCAGGTTATTGTTGAGTTTGAGTTTATTCAACTACGTATATGACTATCAATCATCAAGAGATGAATTCCATGCTACCATGTCTTTGACTATTTTTTTCTAGATAAAAAGGAGAAATAGACCTAGGAGGGAAAGAGGCACATCTTATTAGGGTTTATAATGAATGTTGTGCAAGTTGTCCATACCTACCTTTGATAGCTCCACTAAATGCACAACACACACATGAATCTAAAAACTTGATACATACTTCTCATTAAATACCGTGTTTGAAAATAATGCAATAAAATATGCCACACTTCATTTGGAAGGAGATGCTCATAAGTGGTGGTACCATTGGATGGTGATACATGGACACAACCTTGTAGACTCATATGTAGATTTCAGTCGCAAGATCATTGATAGGTTTGATAACAAGGATTTAGAATTATATTTCAAGGAGTTTGCATAATTGAAACAATATGGATTAGTCAATAATTATGTGTCCAATTTTCAAAGGCTTTCAATTATGGTAATCGATGTGTCTAAAAGGAAATTTACTATTCTTTTTATTAAGGGATTGATTGAACCACTCAGAGATTGGGTGAAGGCATGTAATGTCCCCATTTTAGCTATACACCCTTCGGTGAGTGATAGCCTATTTCCAAAAGCCCATAGGTTTGTCAAAGGTAAAATTAGGGTTTCTTATTTTATAGGGGTTCTGAAGCATTTTTGAGGGTTTGCATGTATGAGTTTATGATGCATGTTTGGTGAAGTTTTATGAGTTTTTGGAGAACTTCAGAATGGTGTAACATGCATATCCATCCGGCAGCCTTTTCTAAAACTTGTAATTTTTAGCCAGCACATTGGAGTTTCGAGTTTTGGATTGCAAATTCCTTCTGAGTTTTCAGAGAGCTTTGCAGTGGTATGTCATGCAAAGGCATTGGGAAACTTTTTAGAATTTACTATTTTTAGTAAGTTTTATTTCTAGCAGTGCCATCTTGGGCAGTAGCATCGACAGTCAGCTCAGTTTCCATTTTGGGCAGTGCAGTTTGGAGCATAATTGGCTTTCAGCATTTTGAGGCTCATTTTGGTGAAATGGTTTATTTTAAGTCATTAATGTTTTAAAATTCATTTTAAGCCCCATGGCCTAGATTAATGACTTAATGTTGCTATAAAAGGGGGCCATTAAGAGAGGACGCCTCATGAAGGAATTAAACAAATTAAACATTTAAATGTTTAATATTTCCTTAAGGAAACTTGGATGCCAAAATGAAGAGGAGAAAAAAGGTGAATTAAATGTTTTAAAAATTAAATTATTGCAAAATTAAAATGGGCATCCCTTTTGGAGGAAGATGGAAAGCCAGTAGTCATCTTCAATTCCATAAAAGAAGGCCTTTGCTCTCTCATTTGGCATCTTTGGAAAATTATAACAAAATGTTGTTGGATTAAATACATAACCTGACTAAGGGGAAGCTTAGCAATTCTACTCCATTCTTTGGGCCTGAAACTATGGTTCCCTAGATGGTGGTTTGAGAGTGTGCTTCATCCAGAAGCACATATTGAGCATTATTGTGGAGTTTTGGTGAGATATTTCCAGTTTATATGTTGTTGGTTATTATTTGGTTGAAGAATATTTTCATATACAACTCTTTGTATGATTTTAATTTGCTTATGGGTATTGACTCCTTTGTTTTCTATGCTAGAGGCACCCCCTTTGGTGCATTTGTAGATTTTAATTTGAAGATTCTAATTTTATCTAATGAAATTGCCCCTCATGAAGGTCATACCATGTTCAAAGTGCCTTGGAATTTGTGTTAATTATTTGGTGAAGCTTTGATGTAGTTTAAGGGTTGGTTTTTGGGTGCCATCCTCTTAGGGAGCAAATGCAATTCATTTCAGCACATTCAAAAGTATTTTGAAAGAGTTGTGAGCATTTTAATGATTGGCAGTTTGTTGGTTAGACATTTTTAGTTTGCTGGTTTTTGTTATCAGACTTCAATAAGTTCAAATTTTGGCTTCAATTTCAGTATTTGAGAGGTTTAAAACTTGAAAGATTCATCCTTCACATATTTGCATTGATTCTATCATTGTAACACTTGTAAATTATAGATTTATTTCATTGTAAGGTTGTGAATTAGCAGTACTAATCCAGCCATTGTTAATACTACATTTACTTGTGAATTGTAATATAGACACATTGTAACCCCTGGATGGTTTACCGCCAGTGTGAAGAATAAACATTTGTTTCTCTCTTTCTCACCCACTATCAAGTGGATAATTCCCATTGTAGTGTGGATGCCTGCCGCAGCGGATGAATTAGTTTAGAATTGTAATGTTCTTTCCCCACACTAATTAAGTGGTAGCATGGAAATCTTTCATGGCTGGTTCACCACCTCTTTTTGCTTTCAGTTGTATTTACTTTCAATCATAATTCAGTTTCCTCCACCATATGTTAGCACCTCACCCACATCGGATCTTGTGTGCACATTCTTGGTGTTGAGTTCATTTTAGTTGTTTCTCTTTTGAAGCTAACGCTAATCAATTAGTGTAGTGTTGGTTTGTGTTGTGACAATTCAAAAAAAAAATTGGTTGGCACATTTCAGTGGTATCAGAGCCAGGCTAGGAGCCCCAAGCACCCGCAGTGTGGCTTAAGGGGGGATATTGGAAATAAGCCACACCCAGACTGACGATGGGTTGGCAACCACCAGGGGCTAGTAGCTCAGTTGGTAGAGCACTCCAACAATAAATGGAAGGTCCTAGGTTTGAGTCCTAGCTGGTCCAAATGAGCAGCAACTCAACAAGTGGTATCAGAGCAGAAGATCTTCCCATCCTGTTGATCAGTGCTTCATTTTTTGGGTAAAATTGAGTTTAGTTTAGAAGATTGGCAGTTAGGCATGGCTAATGATGAAGAGATGAAATTGGTAGAGGCACTATATATGGCTGGAAAGAGACTTGACAAAAAAATTTAGTCAAGGGAGAATGAAGAGAACAATCTTCACTTGTTGGAACAATGTTTGAGACAGGTGAAGCAATCACCTTCTGAGATAATGCAATTGGAATTAGTACCTGTAGTGACTCTTTTGAATCAGTCCTATTAGCTGAGGCATCCAGATGAAGAAACCAAGTTGTTGATTTCTTCTTGCTTCATGGAAGTGATAAGAATTGTGGAACCACAATTGCCCTATAATGAAGAAACCACGAAGATCATGTTAAATATGATAGTGGAGAGTTTCCAAGATTTGGATGAAACTAGGAGTGGTTTTTTTTCAAGGGAGTTGTTGTTTTAAAAATATTTTCAGAAGTAAGAACTTGCATCCTTCTGATAGAATTGGAGATGGAAAATTCGATTCACCATTTGTTTAATTATCTCTTCACTTTGACTTGGAGTGAGCAGGAAGAGGGGGTGATTGCAACTGTTGATAATGTTCTAATTGACAACATCAAAGAAGTTGATTCTCTTCCTGAAAGTGTTAAATCCCTTCTCAAGAATGCTTATGAACATGAAGAGCAGATTTCTCCCACTGCTGATTTGTTAGTTAATGAAATTTTTAGTCAATGTGAAGAAAAGTTGAAACCACTCATGAAGAAGACTGTTGAAAACAAAGAGGAGATTTCTGAGGCTAAAGAAGAGAATGAAAGTTGGCATCCCTTTGAATTCATAGCAACATTTCAAGGGGTATCTACGAATTTTCTCTCATCCATGCATTCAACAGAAGAAATCCATATGCCTATAGCAGTTCTTGAAACACATGAAAAATCTAGGCATTCTATAGAAGAATGTAATCTGACTGAAGAATCCTCAAGTACATATCCAAATGAAGGATTAGTTCAGTTAGAATAAAATACTTGTTCAACCAGTGAGTTTCTACTTCACAATTCTGGAGAATGTTGGTTTGAAAGTCAAGCTAAAGAGGAGGAAGAGAAAGAGGAAGTTGAAGTCTCTTCCCATTACAAAGTTGATTTGACCAGCTCCTTTGAATAATGTGTAGAAGACAACATGGAAGGTGAATCTTCTGTTGGGGTTACTATATGAGAACGTTTCAAATTTAAAGTCTAAAACCAGTAGTTCCTTAGTGACTTTCATTTCTAAATCACACTAGAAGCACTAACAACTATGCCAAAAAGTGAAAACAGGCACAATAGTTCTCCCCCATTGATCTTTATGAGAAAAGCACATGAAAACTTAAACCAAATTCAACACCATGAACAGACAAATAAATGAACACACAGATTTACGTGGGGAAAACCCTTTCAGGTAAAAAAACACACACTCCAAAAGATAGAACCATTGTATTATTCTGCAACTAAACGGTTATAATACAATATCAGGATCATAACCATTATAGGAATTACATCTTGTTCATCTGGAGAAAAACATGCAGCAACATAGATCTACAACCTTGCATTGTTACAATGTCTTCACAAGACATACAGTGAAGGTTCCCTTAAGCTCTTTAGCCCATTTGCACAGTCAACCTTTCAGTCGGCACAGCCTAGCGGCCACCTCAAGTTCACATCTGCCCAGGTTTCGAGTGTCTCAATGTTCACGGTTACAATGCTCTACGCATATCGCTCGAACACACACTCTCCGATCTCTGACCAAGCTCATCGATCATGGATCTGTCGATTCGCCGATCATTCGATATTTTGATCTAATCTCTATCGACTTGCTCTGCTTTTAGCTTCAGCTTCTCAGCTTTGGCTTACTATCGATCAGCACCCGGCCTCGCCTTCCAGCTCAACATCAATCAACATTCCATCGGCCTTAGGCCGACCTCTCAATTTCCCATCAAAATTGCATTCCCACCAAACAGCCATCAGGGTCTCATTATACCCCACCGACAAGCTTCACCATCTCGATTTGTGTGCACCACCCTAGCAACTGACATCGAGCCACCCTGCAATCAATTCACACTCAGATCAAACCCTCGATACATGTGCACACGCTTTTGGTCACTAGCCATTGATTTGCAACAACGATGCAAAATCAACCAATGAGATTTTGCCACGTGTCGTACTGCCATTCATTTGTTGCTTGCAGATTAGTTGCCCTGAGCTCCATTGCTAACCATCAGTCAAACCTCTGAGGCCAGGCAATCAACAGCTCTACCACTAGCCAAGGGCAAAGCCCTCATGGTATGGCGGTTAGCCAAACAACCACCAATAGCCAACTAACCTCGCGCAACCGCCAGCCAAACATTCTGCGGTCAAGAGGCATCTGCCTTTGCAAACACAACCACTTTTGTATTCGGGCCCACCAAGACACACGTCCACCACTCATGGACTTCTGGGGCATCGAGGAGGGAATCTCCAATATTCCCTTGAGCTCGTCCAAAACCAGCTTTCGTTGCTGCCACGCGTCCATCATCCTTTCGCTCTGCACATAACACACTCGGGTCCCACTGAGCCAAGTGTAAGCCGTTGGAGCTCCTTTGGGGAATCTCAAGCAGCATCCGCTATATTCCCCAAGGAACTCCCGAGATGCTGACAAGTGTCCACAACCCACCAACACAGCATAAATGCTCGATACCCACCATCCTTCCGCTGCGCACACTGCTTAACTCACTGCCACGCGTCGAACGCACAAGCAATTTCGCTCGGCCAAAAAGGTCTCAATGGTACTTGCATCAAGATGGCGCAGAATGCTATGAACACTGTTGGATCAAAGCCTCCACATCCATCGATCAATTTCTTCGCCGCTCAGTCCAACTTCAATCGCTCAATGCATATCGGCATATCTGTGTGATAGGAAATGTCACCCGCTGATATGAGATTGCCTCGCCGCATCGGCCCATCGGTGGAACAACACAAAGACTCCCACTGATAGCAATCGCCAGTCAATAAGAAATGTCGCCAAGCCAGACCCGTCAGGCCATCGCCAGTACACCACCAGGAGTCCCGTCAACCGGATAGAGTCTCAGCGACAAGGAAAAGGTTGAACACATGAAGTCCCCCAGACCAAAGCGGTACAAACCAACGAGATTGAGGCACATATTTCCAACAATCTCCCACTTGACAAAGACTTGTTGGCTTCCTCCAGAACTCGAACACAAAGAATCTCTCCACCATTCTTTCATGCTCCAAGACACCTGCAGCGACATCCGAGATATCCACCAACACAGGAAATAGTTTCAACCATCCTTCATAAGAAAAAGGAACAAGCCAAGGCGAAATTGCACCAATCTCTAGAGCACAAGCATCAGATCCTTCAGATGACAAAGGGATCAGACTGTCACCACTCCACTGTGCTCACCAGCCATACAAAAGTAACATTGCAATAGCTTCAAAGCTCTCTGATCATGAACACAAATGTGAATCCATTCTCTAGAACAAGATAAACCAATCAGCTAGAACAACAACCAAAAAACTGACTGCCCCCATCCAACTGATCATAACCCACGCGACTGAAAATAGCACACACAACTCGTGCTAATCCATCCAATCACCCATACCTCCAAGGTATGCACATCAGTAAACTCATGCCATCACATATCCACCCATCAAGTGCAGAATACAAGCACCATGTGCCAACTAGTCAAGAAGACCAAACACATCTAGGAGCTCCCACTGCATGGGCAATGACCAGATGAATGCAAAGAATTGGAATGAGCACATTCAACGCGTCTCTTTGTTAGCATCCCAATAAACAAAGCACTATCACAAGTGATCTAGGCATACCAAGTCCACCAATCACGACACATAGAAGAGCATAACCATGTAGTACCAAGGAACATCCATAATGATATGCAAACCTGCAAACCAAACATGCCCTTCTACACACACTTCTAAATGCTAGTTGTGTCCAGTATGACCTCCTTCACATCCCAAAGGGAAACCTCTCAAAGAAGATCAAACCAGCCCATATTCTTATCTCCTACCAATTCTCAAAAGCACCAGGAGATAAACTATGCTATTCACCTTTCACTATGGATCCTCCAGAAACTTAATACACAGTCACTACTAAAGCTCCCACTGAACGTGGCACCGAGCTTTCTAAGCACCATGACCAACCATTTGCTGATCTGAAAACCTCCAAGTATAAACGACAACATGTCCATCTGACAACAACGTCGAGCAATACCAAGGTCTCTGAACCATGCAGACCGCATTATCACTGTCAAAAGCTTACACTAACCAGTATCAAGCTTTCCATGACATCGTGATACACATGCTACAGGTCCCCCGTAATTGACTATCCAGGTACCCAAACACCATTCCTCCTCACATCTCAAAACAACTACACCAATGCACAAGTGGCCATAGACAAGGCTAGCTAACAGATTTGCACCACCACTAAAGCAACCTCTTGGATATTGACAATCCACTTCTGAATTGACTCATAGAAAACATGTAGGTAAAGACAGCCCACAACATTGCACAACTCGTAGATGCAACCAATAAAAAACCTTGCAAATCTATCATTGCACTAGAAACTGCACAACTAATATCTCAAAGAGAAAACTCATGTAGACAACATAACTCAAACACCAGATCAAGCTCAGATTTGATTCGCTAATCACATCCACAACCTAAGCACCATAGTCTAGGAAACCAACAAGAAAACACCACAAGAATGCTGAATGAAAAACACATACCAACACTCCCATGCAGAGAAGGCATCTCACCTCCTCAAACATGTCGAACTACAAATATCTCATCCAGTCACACCCCAAAAGCTAGGGTCTAGAAAATAGTTTAACAATAGCTCCACAAACCACAAGTTTTACTTGATCGTGCAAAACCTACAAAACGACCGTGTTTCCAAAACACACATACATATCCATATCCACTGCACATCTAGATGACTCGAGAGTCTACACACAACCATTACGGTTAACAAGAATAGTGAACGCACATGAATATGCATCATAGACTTTTTAGGAAAATCTACAAAAAACCCTTCAGAACCAAAGACATGAATCTGAAACATGTGAGTACAAGGTATAGGTAAATAGGAACTTCAGGACTAATCTAGACCAATTCCAAAAACCACAACCATTCACACGCATGCGAGAGAGCCAGGCTATTCAGAAGTTTTAGACCACCCAAATCAACTTCATACCCTTCATGCAATCAAGACAATAGATAAAACGCCTTGAGCACAAGCACAATACTCCATGGTAGAACAACAACCCGAGCAACTCCATACCATCAAGGAGCCTCTCACACAGACACCCAGTATGAACCACACTCTGTTGCAACACAACCATAAGCATAAACTCACACCCCTTGCATTAGGATCATTTGTTGCCAAACAGGAGCCTCAGATCACATCGCCACAATATGATCAACTCCAAAACCTCCTATGTCTTTCATGTTGCATTTTGAATCAAAAGAGCGAGAAATATTACTCATTGGAAAGATCAAACATTAGTCGATTCCTCTAGATTTCCTCAAGCTTATCAGGCTCAGAAATCCTCGCAAGAGAAAAAAAACTCAGAACTTTGATAACCAGGAGAAGGCTCTGATACCACTTGTTGGTATCATGAACAAGCCTTGACCACCTTTAACCAGCTCTGATACCACTTGTTGGGGTTACCGTATGAGAATGTTTCAGATTTAAAGTCTAAAACCAGTAGTGCCTCAGTGACTGTCATTTCTAAATCACACAAGAAGCACTAACAACTATGACAAAAAGCAGAAATAGGCACAATAGTTCTCCCCCATTGATCCTTCTGAGAAAAGCACAAGAAAACTTAAACCAAATTCAACACCATGAATAGACAAACAAATGAACACACAGATTTATGTGGTGAAAACCCTTTCAGGTAAAAAACCCCACACTCCAAAAGATAGAGCCATTGTATTATTCAGCAACTAAATGGTTACAATACAATATCAGGCTCATAGCCATTACAGGAGTTACATCTTATTCATCTAGAGAAATACATGCAACAACATAGATCTGCAACCTTGCACTATTACAATGTCTTAACAAGACATACAGTGAAGGTTCCCTTTAGCTCTTCAGCCCATTTGCATAGCCAACCCTTCAGCCGGCACAGCGTAGCGACCACCTCAGGTTCACATCTACCTAGGTTTTGAGTGTCTTAGTGTTCGTGGTTACAATGCTCTATGCATACCACTCGAACACACACTCTTCGATCTCTAACCAAGCTCACCGATCATGGATCTGTCGATTCGTCGATCATTCGATCTTTTGATCTAATCTCTATCGGCTTTCTCTGCTTTTAGCTTCAGCTTCTCAGCTTTGGCTTACTATCGATCAACACCTGGCCTCGCCTTCCGACTCAGCATCAATCGACATTCCATCGGCCTTAGGCCGACCTCTCAGCTTCTCATCAAAATTGCATTCCCACCAAATGGCCATCAGGGTCTCATAATACCCTACTGACAAGCATCACCATCTCGGATTGCGTGCACCACCCTAGCAACTGACATCAACCCGCCCTGTAATCAATTCACACTCAGATCAAACCCTCAAGACATGCGCACACGCTTTTGGTCACTAGCCATTGATTTGCAAAAATGATGCAAAATCAACCAATGAGATTTTGCCACGTGTCACAATGCCATTCGTCTGCCTGTTGCAGATCAGTCACCCTGAGCTCCATCGCTAACCATCAGTCAAACCTCTGAGGCTAGGTGGTCAACAGATCTACTGCTATCCAAGGGCAAAGCCCTCATGGTATGGCAGTTAGCCAAACAACCGCCAACAGCCAGCTAACCTCGCACAACCGCCAGCCAAACATTTTGTGGTCAGGAGGCATCTGCCTTTGCAAACACAACCACCGTTGTAGTTGGGCCCACTGAGACACACATCCAACACTCATGGACTTTTGGGGCATCGAGGAGGGAATCTCCAATATTCCCTCGAGCCTGCCCAAAACTAGCTTCCGCTGCTGCCACGTGTCCATCATCCTTTCGCTCTGTAGAAAACACACTCGGGTCCCACCGAGCCAAGTGTAAGCCGTTGGAGCTCCTTTGGGGAATCTCAAGCGACATCCACTATATTCCCCAAGGAACTCCTGAGATGTTCACAAGTGTCCATGACCCGCCAACACAACATAAATGCTCGGGACCCACCATCCTTCTGCTATGCACAAGCAATTCCGCTGGACCAAAAATTTCTCAGTGGTACTTGCATCAAGATGGCACAGAACGCTACAGACATCATCAGATCAAAGCCTCCACAACCATTGATCAGGTTCTTCGCCGCTTGGTCCAATTTCAATCGCTCAACACATATCGGTGGGACAGGAAATGTCACCCATCGATATGAGATCGCCTCGCCGCATCAGCCCATTCGTAGAACAACACAAAGACTCTCGCTAATAGCAATCGCCAGCCAATAAGAAATGTCGCCAAGCCAGACTCGTCGGGCTATCACCGAAACACCACAGGAGTCCCACTGACTGAACAGAGTCTCAGTGACAAGGAAAAGGTTGAACACATAAAGTCCCCTAGACCAAAGCGGTACAAGCCAGTGAGATTGAGGCACATATTTCCGACAGCTTCAAGTAGTAATAAGGAAGATTTCTCTTCACTTGAAGCCAAACTAAGGCAAAAGGCTAAGGAATTGGAAGGCACTTTGGATGGAATGATGGAGAGTGTCCATACATGCTAGACAAGTTGGGGAGTATAGCTCAAACAATTTTTGAAATCTTTATCTAACAAATTTGTACTACATCATCTCAGCCAACATATGTAGAGTGCAGTTCAAGCTCACAAACTGCTGAAAATAGAATTCAAGTTCTGTCACAGCTTGATGAATTGCATCAACATGCTGAAAAATTTATTTATGTTGTGCCTAGAGGATAAGATGTATGTTGCATTTCCATTTCTGATATGAAGTTCATTAAGTTTTCCTTCGAGGAAATCAAATCAAGTCTTTTGCACATCATTCGTGTTAAGGACAAAGTAGCCAAAATTTTTGATAGGGCATTGGAGTGGAACGAGCTTACCAAAGCCAAGTTTCAAGAAGTGCATGAGACTCTAATTGAAGCAGAGAATCAGATTTATGCTATTCAATATTCATGGGAGAAAGAAAACAAAAGAAGAGAAGAGGAGCTTCAAGTAATTCTTGATGAGTTTGATCTCATACAAGAAACATATAACTTGGAATGTTGTCCTGAGAAACCAAAGCATTCAAATGCTCATCAACAAGTTTTTTAGGCTTTTGATAATCCCTTGTCTGAAGAAGATGCTAGTAAGGTTTATATAAATCCTCTTTTTGAAAATGATGAAGGAATTGCTTTAGAGATTACTGAAGGAGGAAATTTGAGTTTGTCTTCCAGCATTGGAGAGTTGATACGTGAGTTGCATGAAGTTGAATCTACTATTGCTTCTAGTGCACCCACTCAGCAAGAAACGGTAACTCTTGGATCTTAAAGAAATGAAGACATTCTTATTTTCATTAACAAAGAGATGATTGGCATGTTGATCAAGGTTTTATTCATTTTTTGATGAGGATGCTTGTAAGGCTCTTGTCATATTTTAGTACATCTTCATCATCTCTTAGGGTGATTGATTTCAAAATTGTATTTGATGAAGGATTCATGGAGTCTTTCTGGCAAATCATGACACAAGATTTTGGATTGAATTTCTTCAATGAACATAGGTTGGTTGATTACTTCTCAGAGTTTCAAGAAGCATCAATTCAGATGGAACGAGAAAATCAAAGGATTTTTGTGAGAGCAGTTCTCCATCTGAGAAGTGGTTCTTCCTTGCTATTGGTTTGGGATCCTGGCATTATTTGGAAAGGAGGTAATTATAAAGTGGATAGAACAACACATTATTTTTAAAATGTAGTTGTGATTATTTTCTCTTGTGTTGGGATATGTCTTCAATTGAAAATTAGTATTTGGGATTCCAAGTACATTCATATGAAGATTGGTATGCATAAAAAGAAGATTGGTTGGAGAGATAAGTGTCTAAATTTCAGTTTTATGATTGTTGCTATCTTCTTTTTCTACCATGGGTTCATTAATTTTGATCATAAATTGGTGTTTTGGGAAGGAAATATGATCAGAAGTTGGTTTGTGGTGGCATGGGAACCCTTGTTGAAGGTTCTTCCAGCATGGTTCATGAGCAGTCATGTCAATTTTGATGAAAATTTCTTAAGTTGTAGTTGCTGCTCACCTTCTTAGATGCTGATTTTCCAAAAATCAGATCTCAAGATGATTATTTCAGACTCGTTTGGCAGTTGGTTATTTCATTTTCAGGCCTCTCCATCTCCTATTTCGATTGAATTTCTGCCTCAAATGAGCAAGGGAATGATTCAGTATGGTCAAAGCTTAGGTATGGGTAGCTCATTGATGATTGACAGTGGATTTTTTGGTACCAACTCATGCATTACTTTTTGGGGCAGCGAGTTATTAGCGTATTTGATTTGTCAAATTGAGACTCTTGAAGTGAAATATGTGAATATTTCTTGGAGTTTTTTCAATTATTGTATATCCTTTTGGATGGAGATGAAGTGTGGAGCTTGGTTCTTCGCTAGGCATTGGTTTCGTGCCTTGTTTGAGAACATTTTTGTTGTTGATCAGAATTATGACAACAAGGTTTAGAGGTCCTACAAACTGATATAGGACCCAAGCACTGACATGTTTGGTGCATTGTCTTTTTTGGACCGAGACTTGTTGCTCCAGCTTGGGTATTCAAATGTTTTAATCAGAGCAGCGCAACGAATTAGAGGAATAGTGTTCTTGAGGATGATTTGGAATCCTGGTATCACTTGGGTTTTCTATTCAATAGTTGAAGATGATGAAGCCAATGTTGGCCTTCTGGAATTTATTCCCATGGTGTTTCAGTATAGTTTTAATCTGGTAGTCTCTTGTGTTGGAATCTAGCAATGCAGTGCTTACATCAGTCGGTGCTATTGATCTCTTAGATTGATTTGGGACCCTAGGATCATATTCAGTTTCAGTTTGGTTCAACATGGTGATTTTGGGATGTCATTAGAATTGCTTGAGGATGAGCAATTTTGGGAAGGGTGGACTATAATGTCCCCATTTTAGCTATACACCCTTCGGTGACTAATAGCCTATTTTCGGAAGCCCATAGGCTTGTCAAAGGTAAAATTAGGATTTCCTATTTTATAGGGCTTCTAAAGCATTTTTGAGGGTTTGCATATATGAGTTTTTGATGCATATCTGGTGGAGTTTTCTAGGTTTTTGGAGAACTTCAGAATGGTGTAACATGCATCTCCATTTGGAAACCTTTTCCAAAACTTTCTCTTTTTAGCCAACACATTGGAGTTTTGAGTTTTGGATTGCGATTCTTTATGGGTTCTTAGAGAGCTTCGCAGTGGTATGACATGCAAAGGCATTGGACAACTTTTCAGAATTTACTATTTTTAGTAAGTTCTATTTCTGGCAATGCCATCTTAGGCAGTAGCATCAACATTCAGCTTAGTTTCCATTTCGAGCAGTGTAGTTTGGAGCATAATTGGCTTTCAACATTTTGAGGCTCATTTTGGTGAAATGATTTATTTTAAGTCATTAATGTTTTAAAATTCATTTTAAGCCCCATGGCCTAGATTAATGACTTAATGTTGTTTTAAAAGGGGGTCATTAAGGGAGGACGCATCATGAAGGAATTAAACAAATTAAACATTTAAATGTTTAATATTTCCTTAAGGAAACTTGGATGCCAAAATGAAGAGGAGAGAAAAGGTGAATTAAATGTTTTAAAATTAAATTATTGCAAAAGTAAAATGGGTGTCCCTTTTGGAGGAAGATGGAAATCCAACAGTCATCTTCAATTCTATAAAAGAGGGCCTTTGCTCTCTCATTTGGCATCTTTGGAAAATTATAACAAAATGTTGTTGGATTGAATTCATAACCCAGCTAAGGGGAAGCTTAGCAATTCTACTCCATTCTTTGGGCCTAAAAATATGGTTCCCTAGATGGTGGTTTGAGAGTGTGCTTCATCCAAAAGTACATATTGAGCATTATTGTGGAGTTTTGGTGAGATATTTCCAGTTTATATGTTGTTGGTTATTGTTTGGTTGAAGAATATTTTCATATACAACTCTTTGTATGATTTTAATTTTCTTATGGGTATTAGATCCTTTGTTTTCTATGCTAGAGGCGCCCCCTTTGGTGCATTTGCTGATTTTAATTTGAAGATTCTAATTTTATCTAATGAAATCGCCCCTCATGAAGGTCGTACCATGTTTAAAGTGCCTTGGATTTAGTGTTAATTATTTGATGAAGCTTTGATGTAGTTTGAGGGTTGGTTTTTGGGTGCCATCCTCTTAGGGAGAATTTTCAATTCGTTTCAGCTCATTCAAAGGTATTTTGAAAGAGTTGTGAGCATTTTAATGATTGACAGTTTGCTGGTTAGACATTTTTAGTTTGTTGGTTTTTGTTATCAGACTTCAACAAGTTTAGATTTTGGCTTCAATTTCAGTATTTGAGAGGTTTAAAACTTGAAATATTCATCCTTCACATATGCATTGATTCTATCATTGTAACACTTGTAAATTGTAGATTTATTTCATTGTAAGGTTGTGAATTAGTAGTACTAATCCAACCATTGTTATTACTACATTTACTTGTGAATTTTAATGCAAACACATTGTAACCCCTGGATGGTTTACCGCTAGTGTGGAGAATAAACATTTGTATCTCTCTTTCTCACCCACTCTCAAGTGGAGAATTTCCACTATTGAGTGAATGCCTGTTGTAGTAGATGAATTAGTTTAGAATTGTAATGTTCTTTCCCCCCACTAATTAAGTGGTAGTGTGGAAATCTCTCATGGCTAGTTCACCGCCTCTTTCTACTTTCAGTTGTATTTACTTTCAATCATAATTTAGTTTCCTCTACCATATGTTAGCACCTCACCCACATCGGGTCTTGTGTGCACATTCTTGGTGTTGAGTTCATTTCAGTTGTTTCTCTTTTGAAGCTAATGCTAATCAATTGGCGTAGTGCTAGTTTATGTTGTGACAATTCACGAAAAAAATTGGTTGGCACATTTCAAGGCATTTGACCAACCTTCTTTATATGATATAATAAAAATAACACTAAATATTGTAATTCCCCAAGCCACACATGTAGGACACTAATTGACCAAACTATTTTTTGAAAAAAAACAAGATACAACAACCAAATGTTGTAGTACAAGAAAAAATGCACATAAGTCTTGTGTTAAACACCATAAACAAGGAATCTAACAACATGATAACATCACCATTATGACAAGTAAGATGACACCAATGGAATAATTACTAATCATGGGATGATTTCACCATGATGGACCTATGAGAGAGAGAAATGACACACCAAATAATGATCGACTAGTATCCCACGATCATGCTCTCGCATAAACACAACACAAGGATGGAATGAGGGAAACATCAATCTCAATTCCCAATCAATAAACACTTACATGTTTTCACAACACCTAAGGAAACCTACAAGAGAGGAACAACTAGGAGATACTACATCTCAACTAGATAACATGACCACCTAGTTTTCAACACTAAACACATGGAATAAATCTCAATAGGGGTAAAACCTAACAAAGACCCTCTAAAATGGGGGTTAAACCCATACAATACAAGAAAACCCTAGGAGGTACAAGCCTCCCACCAACTAGAATGATGACATGTTGTTTCAAGTAATGGAATATGTAGAGCTTCCCATAATGTCTAATTAATTAATGTAGATGGAATATAGACAACCTAACGGACCTACATATCCCATCCCAAATTAAAAAATTCATTTTTAAAAAGGGGGCTTCATTAAATTTTCAATCAGGGAATCATAAACTTGAGATGATCTTAGCACTATATATGCAGTTGAGAATTCTAGACTTTCTTAATCGACTGAGTATGAGTAATTGAACAAGATTAAATTCATCTGAAATATTCCTAACTTAAAATAACTCATATTTAAAGAATGGGATAAGAAAATACTAGTTACTCTAATGATCTTAGGAACTGCTTCAAGTACTTATCTTTTCACATACTATAACTAGTGACTCTCTATGTTGCAGCATGACCTGATTCAACTAATCACTTAATAGCATTTAACATAATGTAAATCAAAAACTATAATTTAGGAATTATAATATAGCATTCAACGTAATGCAAAATGGAAACTACAATTTAGAAAATATAATTCATAATCTAACTAACCATCTAAGCTAACATGGATTATGTAGTACCTCGAGTGGCCCTTGCTTGATCTACTACAATCCACAATTGTCTCCTTTAAATACTAAATCATAAAATCATGCAACTAAAGTAATACTAAATTAGAAAATCATGCAACTAAAGTAATACTAAATCAGAAAATCATGCAAGTAAATATTATAATTTGAACATACACGATGCTTTTGAACAGAGTAGAACAAATATGATATTCAATATAATTTCATTTAAAAATCTAGCTAGTAGGTCTCTCACAAGATATCCCCATATATAGGGTCTACAAGAGTCGTGTTATTCAAAAACCATAAACAAACTATGAGCAACTATCAACTCTTCCAAAAACATAGGAAGAGGACTAGGTCTTGATTTAACAAAAAAATAACAAGTGGAAACAGGAGTGTAAAAGTCTAATAAGGACTCTACACTAATTAAGAGGACAATTATAATTGGAGAACACTCCTAATAGGGTAGTCTTTATTATGAATTGTCATTTCTTGTTAGAACATATCTCTTTTTCCTCCATGATTTATTGAAGGGTAGAATGACACATGGATATTTGTGTCGATATCCTCAGACCATCACCTACATCATCTTTGAGACATACACACATGCTAAAGTTGGTTACCTCCTTTAGCTATGTTGAATCGACATCCTTATGCTACAGATTAAGAATCCTTTTTTTGTGGATTGATAAGTTCTTAGATGTAGGGGTTAGTCTTATTTCAAAGGAATTTTTCATTATTAACACAAAATTCTACCAAATTCAATAAACATTCAAAGATCATGCATTCATTCATTAATATATCATATCATATTCAATGTTTCTTAAATACTTAAAGTATATAGAAAGGTTTAGAAATATCTTTAAAAATTAGTAGAAATGAGATAAAAAGACATGAAACTAAAGCAAGGAACTGGACATTTTTAGGGCTCATCATTCCCCCCAACTTGGCTTTTGTCTTATCCTCAAGAAGCTTAGGGTCTCTGATTATATTGCAATGTAACTTCCTAATAGTCTACTGTACTAGTGACCCATCCACCCTGCTTCGGGTATAACCTTTTTTGCTTTGTTATTTTCCCCCATCTAGCCCACTTTATTTCCCCTATCTCCTCCCTTCTTGTCCAAAGTGGAATTATAAATAATAGAAGAGGAGGATGGAAAGTTAAAGGGAACCAAGTGAATATTTTCAAGGAAGATGGTGACATATTTATGATCTCTCTTAATTGCTACCAAGTAGTTGAATATTGAATGGGGTTCCTTATTTTTTAATTCCATTGTTAATTCTATCCATCTATCCTGAGAGAAGTTAAGTCATTATCTCCCTATTCCCAATGCAAGTTCTTCAAAAATTATAGTCCTCTCTATATTTTAGAATATTTCTCTTTTTCAACCTTCTCTCTATTAAGTTAATCCATTATTTTACCATCCCTCTAGAATCCTCTACTTATTCTTCAATAAGAATGGGAAATGACTCCTCCCTTTCGCTATACCCTTTGTGCAACTATCCCCTCTAATTTTCATTCCTAATAAATGAAGTCATTTCCCTAATTTGAAGATCTCCCATAAACATAAGTGGGTTCTAAGCAGGGTCATAAGGAATGTCCAAATTATGCAAGTAAAACTCACATAATTGGTCTTGCATATCTAGGGTGGATTGTTGGTATGCTTTCAAATATAATGTAGGTGAGGACAATGAAACCGGGAGATCATTGATTAGTTAACTAAACTGAAAATTTAAAAATTTCTCCTATAAATATAGGATGTAAACCCTAGAAGGTGGTCTACATCTTAGGATTTGGACTATTTTTTTGGCCATCTCTTTCATTTTTACATTTAATTTCCTAATTTCTACATCATTCCCTTCACTTTCTCTAGTGTGGGTTGATGTCAATTCTTATTTCTCCTTGTCCTAGTTCTTTTGTAATTGAGAAAACTCCTATATTTTATTCCACAACGTAGTTCCAAAGGTGACCATAGTAAGGGTTGTAGGAATTCTTGGGGGTGCACTTTGGTTCACAGGTTGTGGAGTTCTCTTGTTGATCTCAAAAATGGCTAATTGTGCCAATTTCTCTAAACCTGACCCTTGCTACTCAAAAGCATGCAAAATTTTCTCTAATTTTTGAATCCTACTATCCAATCCATTTTATCTCTATTGATATCCCTTGAACTATTCTTCCAATACTTTTATCCTTTTCAAGGCTTCTTGCAATTCCTTTTTCTCATATTTCTCTTTAAAAAAAAAATATCCTCTTTTTCCAAGATATCTCTTCATCAACCTCGATAGGTGAAGCAAATCCCTCCTCAGAGGTTGGGCTATAATGTGGTTTATGTTTTTTCTTAGCTATAAACAAGTTTTTAGAGTTAGATTTTGACTTTCTACTTAGATACATTTATTGCAATGTTTTAGATTGTCCTTTTGATCGCTGGGTTCATTTTCCTTTTGTGAGTTTTTTTCAGACTCAAATACGACTCTTTCTTTCTAAGGCTTATACTTCCCCTTTGTAGGGCCCTTCTTCTTGAGATAGTTGGATTGCCTTTTGGGTTGCACTGAATTTTTTGCCTCTTTTTGGGTGCAGAGGTGGAGGCCACAATTTTCCTTTTTTGTTGCTTAGGCTTAGAAGGGATTATGGTAGAGGCAGGGGTTTCTAATTCCTTTTTTACTACAAGATGCTCCCTAGAAGTTGCAGGTTGTGTCTCTTATACCTCTGGCTCTATGTGATCACCAATGCTACAAGAAGGCAATGCAATGGGTGAAGAATAGGGTGAATGTTACTCTTCTATATTCATAGAAGGCTCATTCACCTCTTGTCCCCTATTCATTTCATCTACCCTAGGTCTCATAAGAATATCACTAATGTTGTTGCAAACTAAAAATTCTTCCCAAGACACATTGGTGAATTGAATTTTGAGACTCCTTTTGATCAAAAAGACAACTAAACAATAGTGTGAGAAATTAGATTGATTCCTTTTCCTTTTGTATTCAATAGACATCCTCTTCAATAAATTATACAAGAAATTGGGCATATTCACCAGCCTTTGATGGCATAGGTGACTCAAAAGTTTAAAATACACTGTATATAAAAGGGACTATATGTCATCGTAGGTTAAATACTTAACTATATAAGAGGAAACAAAACCCCATAAACAAGGGAAGGAAATTATTTTTGTACCTTGTGCAAAGGAGTTCAAATTCTCTCTTGGTAGTGTGAAATCATTCCTTGTGATTACATTAGCTCTTACTGAGAATTCTTCTCCTATTCTAGGCAACCTAAAAACTTCTGCTACTACTGCTTTCGATGCATCTATTCTTAACCCTCTAATTTTAGCCTCATCATTCTACAATGTGTTGGTGAATTGTTGTGTCATTTCATTTTTTCTATTTGACAAAGGAAATAATTTAATCACCCAGCTTGTTGAAAGATTGTTAGACATTGTTGGTCTTTCAATATCAAATTATGCACTGTTGGTTCTCTCCTAACAATGTCACCTCCTATTTTGCAATTTTGTACCTTATGTTAAGTAAATTTTGCTTCAAAATATTTCTTAGTCTATTTAGTTCTTAGTATACTTGCTAATTTTTGAATTTTTTTACCTTTGTGTCTATGAATTCTTACAGATTACGAAGGAAATTAAGGCTCGTATGCAGCTCTGTTGAGGTTTTGAACACATGAAATTTTGGAAATGAAAAGTAAACAATTTTCTCCCCAACAACTTAAGTTTGTTATTTTTCCTTAAATAGAAGGGTATGGAAAGGATGGAGAATATGGATTGCAAAGTATTGAAGATATTTGATATGATATAAACTTAATGTATGCATAATCATGCAGTCTCGAGAAAATTAGTCAGATTAAATGTTAATCATAGTTAATAAAAAAGAAAAGTACATGAAAGTGAATTGTGATGGAAAGGTGGCACATGTGAGGTGAACTGAGTGTCGTCATGTAATTGCTTGGTGTGGTATTTGAAATGATAGAATTAAATGGAGGCATTGCAGGCAGATGTTCATATTAAGAGTTAATTGAAGTAATAACATGTGTTTGAAAAGTTTGAATATTGGAAAGGAAAGTTGTAGTGAGTACATAATTATTAATTATGGGATATAATGCTACATGGAATACATGGTGGAGTGGAGTTTTTACATGTCGAGATGAAATAGGTGAAATGTAACAGCAAGTGATAGCGGTTGCAGGTGTATATCTAGTGAACTGAAGATAAGTGCTACAGGTAGCAGTAGAACAGGTCCCTTTTTGAAATTCCTCGAGGCTAATGCTACAGGTTTCATGAAATTGATGTGTACATCCAAAAACAACTAGTGTTGATGGTACATAGTGTGTGTGTGTATGTGAGATTTTATGTAGAAAGACTATACATGTTTCTCATCAGTAGATGAGTTGGTTGGCTCATCTATGAAAGTATCACTTGATGCTTTGACCTTGTTTGCATATTTTACATGTAATGAGGGATTTGTATATGGTATAAATTGTTGTTGCGGATCATATAGAAACTCCTCCTTATGTAATGTATTTTTATAAAGCTTTATTCTATGCCATTGACCATTAAGGAGAATCAAACAAAATCTATGGTAGTTAGCTAGACCACTCCATTATGAAAAACATGCTTAATTTTATAAGGACCAAGCCACCTTGTTTTTAGATTTCCTTTGTGGTCCTTATAGCAGGATTCATAAAGCAAAGCCTAGTGTCTTTCATTGAATTATTTTGTTTTAATAAACCTATCATACCATCTGACTGTTTTCTTTTGCACAATCTCTATATGATGGATTTCTTCCAACCTTATTTAATCAAAATTATTGAGATTGTGTAATCTTTCCTTATGAGCTTTAGACAGGTCCATTCCAAGTTGTATCGTTGTTCAAAGTGTTTTATGTTCAAACTTAATTAGAAGGAAAACATTTTTCCCATACACAATTCATATGGTGTGAACCATTTTTTTTTCTTCCATGTCGTTCTATATGCCTAGATAGCTTTAGGCAATCTTGTTGCCTAGTATTTTTTATGTAGTTGAATTGTCTTTGTCAAAATGGATTCTATCTCCCCATTCATGACTTCTACCTACCCATTAGCCTATGGATGATAGGGGGTTGAAATTTTGTGTCTACTTTCATATTCATTTGCTAATTTTGTAATCAAATCAAAAGTAAATTGGGGTAACTGGCCTATGACTATTTATCTAGGTACACCATACCTGGTGAAAATTTCATAAAGGAATTTGGAAACATTGCCATCTCTAGCAAATTGTAGTGTTTTAACCTCCACCCACTTTGTGATATAGTTTGTGCAAACTAAAATATATTCCTTGTTATTAAATGTTGGAGCTATTGGACCAATGACATATAATCCCCATTTGTCAAATGGTGCAATGACCAATTACGGCTAGAGAGGTATTTCATCACTCCTAGTAGGTCTACCCATCCTCTGAAATCTATCATATCTCCTAATATATCTGACTGCATCCTTGTGAAGTGTAGGCCAATAGTAGCCAGTGGTTAAGATCTTTAGAGTTGTTCTCTTGGCTACAAACTGACCTCCACAAGGCTCATCATGACAAACCTTAAAATATCATATACTTCATCCTCCCTGATGCATCTTCTCATTATGTTATTTGGGCCAATGTAAAAGAGATAACTAGTCATCCAGGAATAAGGGAAGTTATGTTCTATCAAATGAAACCTTTCTCTAGGTGAGAGATGTGGGGGTGTTCTTCCTATAACCAATTAATTAGCTATATTTGCATATCAAGGTGTTTGAAAAAAGAGGGATAATAAGTGTTCATCTTGAAATGAATCATCTAACAATTCTATTGATTTGATTTGCAGCCTAGAAAGGAAACTTGCCACTACATTTTCTTTTCTCAATTTATCCATAATGGCTATATCAAATTCTTGTAGTAACGATAACCATCTAACAATTCTTCCCCCAACCACTAATTTTTTCATCTTGAGTATCTTATTGTTGTGTGGTTTGTATGAACAAAGACAAAATATCTAGTGATATAGTGTCTAAATTTGTTGATAGCATATACTACTGCCAATATTTCCCTTCTTAGTAACAATATAGTTGAGCTCAATAGCTTGAATATTCTTATTGATGTAGTAAATTGAATACTCCAAATTTCCTTCTTTCTATCCTAGAACAATACCCATGGAAAAATTAGAAGCATCTATATGTATATGAAAATAAATTGTCTAGTTAGGGCCTTTCAAAATAGGGGTCTTTGTGAGATCTCTTTTGAAGGCTTCAAGAGCTTCCAAGTAGGAAGTGGTCCAATTAAATTCAATCTCTTTAAATAAAAGAAAAAATACGGGGATGCTCTTTTATTGAAATCTTTAATAAACCTCTTTTAATACCCTGCATGGCCAAGGAAGCTCATGACATATTTTTACTTTTGGGGAATATGTAGAGTGGAAATCACCTCTATTTTGTTTGGTTCTACCTGAATTCCCTTACTAGACACAAAGTTCCCTAAGACCACTCCATTCATCATCATGAAATATTTTTCATGACTTAAAGAGAGGTTATGATCCTGACGCCTATAAAGGACTTCCTCCAAGTTTAAAGCTTCTTCATAAGTTTTTCCATAAGTGGTCAATTCATCCATGTTAGAGTAATAAGTTATTCCACTTAATTAATTTAATCATATTGGTTAATTAATTAAGCCACTTATTCCTTTAGGTTTACTTAAACTAAACTTAGGCACATTAATAATTATTCATTAACTATTAAGTGTGCACACTAGGGTTTCATTTAGGGTTTCTTGATCTCCTTCATAAGGATTGATCTCATTGTAATTATTGATTCTCTTAATGCATTTTTTTACACTTTGAGGCTTGTAGAACATCTTCTTTGGTTTTGAATATCTTTTATTCTTTGTGATAGGCTATTGCATCCAGGTGATTCTTGGGGCTTGTGAGGTTGGGTTTCTCAACTTCTACATGGTATCAAAGCTCCAAACCTATAGCTTCATGTTCATCTTTTGAAGATATTTCCTCACAGTGATTTTTTTTGTGCAAGGGTTTCAAGTCAGGCACCTTTTTTGTGGATCTAGGGGTAGGCAATTTTTTTGTCCATTTTTGGGCAAAACGGATGTTTCCATCGGGTTCAGAGCGCCCAAAAACCCTAGAAACGCCTGTCATTTCGTCAATTTTTGAGAAATTTGAAAAAAAGGCAAAAAAAAATCGAGCCACAGAGGTTGTACGGCCTCCCCAGATCGCTTCCCGAGGAATGAAAATTAAATAAAAAATAAAAAATGACATTTTTTAAAAGTTTGATCGGCACCTCTAGAAAAAATTAGACCACCACCGTCGTGCCACCCACACACCGTTGGTGGAGCGGCACTCAGAGCGGCGCCGCACAACTTCTCCCCCGTCGTTGGTTGACTGATTTCAACCCCTGAGGGCTTAACCTCCAAGGTCGCAGTCATATCCAGGACCTGCCGCCTGCACCTGGCCCCCGTCGGCCTCCCAGCCCCTACACAAGGTCATATCGATGGCCAAGGGCTCCAACGCAGCCCCCAGCCACCAGCCCCCTAGTCCTGCATGCAACCAGGGGCTCTATCTTTTAGCCCCTGAGGGCTCTTGGAGGCCATATTGGCAATTTTCGAGCAATTTTCACGGAATCGGGCATATTTTTTGCGTACAATCTCCATTTTTAAAAAATGAGGTATCGTCGCAAAGCTAGTTCGACGCTCTATCTAGTGGTGTAGGTTTGATTTTCTGATTTTGCATTTTTAATTTTTTTTTGGCCTCTGAAGTCAGAAGTTGTTGTTTTCACTCCGGGAGGCATAACTTTTGCATCCGGACTTTGTTTTGTGCAAACGAATGGGAATCAGAAAGCTGGTTAAGTGCTCTACATAGATATTAGACCTGATTTTCTAGAATATTTACCAGGTATATTATATTCTTATTTGATCTTAGATTTTGTTTTCTTGGTTATTTTCTTAGGAAATGTGCATTTAGGCCATTTTCTTTTAGATCAAAGAGCTGTCTTTTTTTATTTGAGAGTGTCTACTGTTGTATTCACATGGATTCACATAATATTTCACCCATTACTTCATTCAACTACTTTGGATGGAAAAAACAAATGGAGATCCATTTGAAGCACAAAGGGTTATATAGGGTGACCATGGGTACAAAGGTTGAACCTACAAGTGTTGTTGAGAAGAGAAAATGGTTTAATAGATGTGATGAGTATTTTGGGACATTATGCTTATCTATTTCTTCATACCTACTCTTTCATCTGGAGTATTGCACTACACCCAATCAGATTTGGACTACTTTGGATTCTTTGTTTGGGAAGCAAGATACTATGAGAGGGTTTCAGTTGGAGAATGAGATTTTTGGCTTAAATCCTAGGGATTTTGATAGCATACAGGAGTTATTCACAAAGCTTAAGTCTCTCAGATTGCATCTTTCACAGTGTGGTGTTTAGAAGGAAGACTCTTAGTTGATATTTCCCATTCTTTCTAAGCTTGGACCAAATTATTCAGTTTTTGTATCTACCTTTTATGCTACTAGGGATGCACTTGGTACTAGATTTACTATGCCTTATTTTGATGATTTTGCATCTTCTCTCACTTGAGTGCAGGCCAAGTTGGCTAGCATGGGAAAGTTGAAGCCCTCTTCATCACAAGCACTCATTGCATCTCAGGGGCCCATAGATTAGAAGGCTTCCAGTGGAAAGGGAAAGAAAGAAAGAAAAAAGGATTCCAAATCCTATGAGCAACAAAAGGAGTCCTCAAATTCATCCTCCTCTTCTAAGGGGAAATAATCTAAGAAGGAAAAGGTTACATGTGCATATTGCAAGAGGGAAGGACATGGAGAACATAGTTTCTATAAGAAGGACATTGATGAGTTGAAGCATCTTCTTCAAAAACATCAAATTGATTTTCCTTCTAGCATTATCTCCTTCCCCTCATTCTTCTTCTTCAAAGCAGCATGACAGGGGCACAACTAGTTTACATACTTCATCAGATATGAAGGGACATGCTCTTTGTGCTTCTTCAAGTCTTGAATCAGGGAGATGGCTTCTAGATTCAAGAGCATCTCATCATATGGCTTCTTCATAGCCTATGTTCACTTCCTTTGAGTCTCACACTATGTCTCCTATTTTGATGGGAAACAATACATACATGAGTGTTACAGGGAAGGGGTCTATTATTTTTGGGGATAACACTTTTTAGAATGCCATGTGTGTTCCTCATTTGATGAACAACCTTCTTTCCATATATCATATCACACATGGAGGCAATGGGAGATGTGTGGAGTTCAGACCTGATTCAGTTATCATCAGATACTTGGAGAGTAGAGCAATTATTTCTACTAGGGTGGTGGATCACTCATCTCAGTTATATTCCTTTATATATTTTTCTATTGATGGTGCTTTTGTTTCTACGGTTGTTCATCACACTTCTAGTGTGAATCATCTTTCAGAGGAGAAATTTGGCTTCTTGAACATTGGTGTTCTCACTTTGAATCCCGTTCTTGAGCCATCCATTCCATCTCCTCCACCTATTGTTGCAGTTTTTGATACTTCTATGACTACAGATGTGGTTTCTTCCATTTCAGTGCAGCAGGACCTCGTTGAGAATTCATCTTTGGAGGTTTCACTTCAGTCTTCACCTACTTTGACTTATTCATTGGTTGAGGTCACACTTGCTTTTGTGGAGACATCTTGGGCTACACCTACTTCACCTTCAAAGATTGCATTCATCTGGCCTCTTCCCTCTCACTTCTTTCAGGAGATGTGGTTTCTTCAGTCCTTTTGGAGCTACTTCATTATGGAGGGGCTATGTGGTCTATTTCTTCCTCTCTTCTAGGGGGTTCTTTCATGTATCTTTGTCATGGATGGTGTCCTTGGGGGGTCTTATGGAGTCCTCCATATTTCATCACTTAGTTATTTTATGCATTCTATTTTGGGGAGGAGTTTTGTTCCCATTGGGTTTTCTCCTTTACCCCATTTAGTTTAGTTTGCATGGCCTTTTTACTTGGGTACCTGATCAAGCCTTTTTTTCGGGACCCATCTTTGCTTTCATGCATTTTTTTCTAGTGTTTTAGCTACTCCCTAAGTTCATGTTAAGGGGGGGTGTTAGAGTAATAAGTTATTCCACTTAATTAATTTAATCATATTGGTTAATTAATTAAGTCACTTATTCCTTTAGGTTTACTTAAGCTAAACTTAGGCACATTAATAATTATTTATTAATTATCAAGTGTGCACACTAGGGTCTCATTTAGGGTTTATTGATCTCCTTCATAAGGATTGACCTCATTGTAATTATTGATTCTCTTAATGCATTTTTTTACACTTTGGGGCTTGCAGAACATCTCATTTGGTTTTGAATATCTTTCATTATTTGTGATAGCTTATTGCATGCAGGTGATTCTTGGGGCTTGTGAGGTTGGGTTTCTAAACTTCTACAATCCATATACTCATGGGGTCGTGTGAAAAGTCTAAAAATATACTCAGGATTTCCCTTTAAAATGTTGTAGGTGAATTGCACAATTCAAATGGTAAGACTGAATAAGCACATGTACCCCATGGATAGGTAAAGGTGTTTAACATGCCCGAAGACTATGAGGGGGTGAATTAGTCTACACAAAATATTAAGCCCTTCTAGAACTTGAACTCTTCAATATTTAACCAAATCAAAACTCTTAAATAGAATAGTAGAAAATAGAGATATAACCATATAGATCTTTAACAACTTCAACAATCAAAGTTATAGAAATTTTAACTCTAATCATATCAGTAACAATAATAAAAGAGACAAGAACACACATCCACAAGATGACACCAAATTTACATGGAAAACCCAATGAGAGAAAAACTACGGTGAGAGTTAACTCATAATATAAAGGCTTGCTGCCAAAAAGGAATTGCAAACCAAGGTGCACAACCTCAACACAAAATACAAAGGACTTTTTGAACTAAAGAAAACACAACTTTAGGGGTAAGATACCAGGACCTAATAAGATTCACTTTCTCATAGCAGGATACTAATATTTAGATAAAGATTATAATATTTGTCAATGTAACACTTTGTTGACTGAAGCATTATAGGACATCTAATTTTACCTTTCTCACTTTCTCACTTCTTTTGCAAGATATTCAAATACAATCCAAAATTTCTTGCACACACACTTGTACACTTATCCACTTTGTTGCATCGGAAATGATATTGCATTTATATGCATCACAACTCTTCAAAACTTTAATTAGGTCAGCCACAAAGAAGATAAACAATTAATTCAACAAGTTGACCATCAAAATATAATGGGGTCCTATTATAAGGATATAAAGGACAAAAAAAATCTTAATACACCTTCCAATGTGATCCAAAACAATTCAAACATTGGCACACATCAATTTAAGTCATCATCAAGGAAACATGTAGATGAAACATGAAGCACATAATCCAGTTGGCTCAAAAAAATTCTTCCACTTGAATTTACTCAAGGCGGTTATAACGAAGATAGGTCAAGACCCAAATCTAACTTAACACATCTTCAAATGTTGGGAGAGACCTCCAAGTACATAGTGTAAGCAAAAGAACAAGCCATGTCATCCAGATATCCACAAATGACCTAGAGAGCCAACTCAAGACACAATGCAACACCAAAGTGGCCAAAATGCAACATGCAGATCACATGGGGATGTTCCATGAACATTAAAAAAACTCATACACTTTCTTCATACTATTATTCCATCAACAACCACTGCAGACCAAAAATGAACAAAATACTTCATCTAGGAATCAAAAAAGACATAACTAGAATATATAGCTTTAACAGATCAACTTGCAAACCACTTCAACTCATGAAATTGGAACTAATACACTAAAAAAATATTGAGATAACATTCACCAAGCCACAAAAGTAGAGACACCAATGCGGAAAAATGTAGAGCATTTTCCAGACTAGTCCAAACAAATAAAACATTGCCAACCTTCTACAATTCATAGAAATATCCTCGGCAATACTAGTGACCTGAAAAGATAGGAGTGTAACATCCACAAAACACTAACTTTGAATCCCAAACCAGAAGACCATATCTTCAAAAATGGATAAATATGGAGCATTCTTCCCAAACAAACTTCAATGTAGCTTCCAGGAATATAACCACTTAAGCAACTTGTGGAGGCCAAAACTTTCTTTCAAAACCACATGCTTCATCAAGAACATCAAGAGAGAGAATAAGACATATTGTAGACCTTCAACAATATCTCTCCATTGTTATAACTATTTCTAATGTTTTTAATCCTCATCTTAATGCTTCTAATCCTCATCTTAATATATCATTATGACACCAACTTTTCTGACAAAAACTATGCTCAATAACTCTTTGAATACTATCAAACCAAGCATGACATCTAACCATGAACTTCAACAACATAATACATTAGATAAGGCATGGCATTCAACCATGAACTTTAGCAACTCTTCTTAGATAAAGGCATGAAATTAACTTCAACAACACTTCCATACATTAATGTTGGCCCAACCAAGTATTGATGCTAGAGACAACAAATGACAACAATCTTCCTTACATATCAAGTGTTGAGAATGATGAAAACCATAAATAATTTACCAAGTAATACCATTGACCGCTATAAAAAATCCTCACAAACATATGCAACAATCCTTACCAAGTGTTGACATCAATGAAAACCACTGGCAAACATACAACAAACTTTATCAAGTGTTGACATCAAAGACAACCAACAATCAATATTGACATCATTGATAATAACTGCCAATAAAAGGTAGTTTTGTCTTGGTCTTCTAGAGATATCTTTATCTGGGTATATCCACTAAACCCATCTAGGAAGGAAAAGTATTTCTTTCTTGCTAATAAATCCAATACTTGATCAATAAAAGGAAGAGGAAAGTGATCCCTTGTTGTTTTTATCTCCCAATAATCTACACATAATCTCCATTTACCTCCTTTATTTGGTGTAATCACTAACAAGGAAACCCATATTTGACTGTCTAGTATTGGATAAATGAACCCTACATCCAACATTTTTTGCAATTTTTATTTGACTATATCTCGCACAACTAGGCTCATCCTTCTCTATGGCTATCTGATTGGTTTATATCCTTCATTAATATATATTATATGCATACATAGACTAATATCTATACAATTCATATCATGATATTCCCAAGAGAATTTTGTGTGAGTTTGCATCATTGTAAGTGATGCATATTACTAGGAGACTATCAATTGATTATTGACATTGAATGTTCTGCCTTGTGTGATTTCCATGGTTATGGCAAAAGTCAAGACAAAAGCAACATCCAGTCCTAACAAATTGATGTTGCAAATATGTGGGATTAGTATATGAAATATCAAGGAAGTGGACTCAAAGGCATTTTTAGGTATGATATTATGTAAAGGGAAGTGTAAGCATGCTAGACAATAGTGTTGATGTGGGTCCCTTCCATAAGAGTTTTGCATAGTTTGAGAAATGACTCCATATTCATCTTGAATTTCAATCATTGAGCTACATTCTATAGTCATGAGTGTTTGTAGATATTATTGGTCATCTTCCTCTAGGGTTGGGTATACAGTTTCTTCCAAGTCTGCATGTGATTTTGTAGGTGGGTAGAGGACCAATTTTTTAGTCACATTCCCATTAGAAATTATCATGTTACTAGACCTACATCTAATGAATTCATCTACACTGGTTGGACATGGTCTTCCTAAGATTAAGGGGTATCTTGCAAGGTTGACTTTGGGTTGCAAAACCATAAATTTTATTGAATGATCCCATGAATCCAGTGTGATGACCAAATCCTCAATTATACCCTTTGGTTTGATAGTTGACCTATTTGCTAATTACTGAACACTAGGTGTAGGTCAGAGGTCCATCAGTTAAAGTTGTTGCATTATTTCTCTTGTCATTAAATTGATGGCTTCCCCTAAGTCAATCAAAGTGTTCTTGATAAGTGTACCATTAATTTTTACATCTACAATAGGACTCCTAGGGTCTACATATTTTGGAACAATTATATTTCCTAATATGATGTCAACTAGTTGTCCTAAAACATTGACATTTTGGGTGTCTTTCCTTTTTTTGCTTAGATTTTTAAGGCACAATTTTCTCATAGTTTTTGTGTATATAGGTACTTATTTAATGACTTGAATCAAGGGTATCTTTATACAAACATTCTTAATTTGGCTCAAGAAATCAAATTCAAGTTTAAAATGGGGATTTTGTGTTGTTAGTCTCTCTAGAAATGGTGGTTCCTTATTTGTGATGTCTTAATGTGTTTTACCTTGTTCAAGTTGTTTTATTGAATTGTCAATGATTTGTACTGTTGTTTCCTCATCTGTGAGTTTTTTGATATGAGGAGATGATGGTCTAGCAAGCATTCTTCTTGAATAAAGGTGAACATCACTTACCTCAACCCCATAGGCTGGGAACTAGATGGATTTAATAGTGCAATCCTATTGAACAGGCTTATTGTTAGGGTTTGGTGTAAGTTGAGTTGGAAACTGAGGTGCTCTTAGTTGTGTTGGGGTTGTTATGGCTGGGTTTTGCATTATGGAAAGTTTTTGTTGCTACAAATATTGTTGTGGTTTCAGGTAGTTAACATTTTGGTTTTCCCATTATTGATTCCCACGCTATTGTGGTGGCCATTGGTTTTAGGGTGGCTACCACTATTGATTATAGTTTGATGCTTGGCATTGTTGCGGTGGCCACATCCCCTATTATGGAGACCAATTATATGATTGGTCCATTGGCCATGATGGGTTTTATATGCTATTCCATGGCTATTTATTCCAATTAATAGAGAAGTTTGCATTACCCCCAAGAAAGTATATATTATAAGACAAGGATCTTGAGGCATACCTTATCTTTGTTTCCATGGCATGTATTAAGCAATGTAAAATACTTGTCCTTACTCTTCCTCTATGGTACACAATTCAAGTTTCTATTGCTTCTCATAAATGTTGGTAATCTTTTTGTAATTACAATTTACCCTCTTCTAGTGACAATGTGGACAATATTTAGTGAGAGAAGCCTCCACCTCCTCCTGTTTCTTTTTGATGTGTAAGGTATCCCATTGTGTAGCTAGATGAATTATTATGTCCTCCTTCATATTGGACAAAAGGTTGCTTAATTCCACCCTCTAAATTCTCATGGATGTTTTTGTGGAAGAGAAATCTCTAGTACCCTTGGTCTTCCTCATAGATGACTTAGAATAATTTCTACATACTTGGCATATCTCAAAAAAATTTAGTTGAGTAATATCACTTGCTCCTATGAGGTTTAAGGCATCCATGTAGTCTTCATTTACTTCTTGCAAAAGTACTATGTTTAATGACTCTAGAGAGAGCCTACTCTAATGTGACTTCTTCAGGAAAAAATGAAACCTTTCTATGTAATCTTCAAGTGGCTCTTCTTCCTTTTGTGACATCTTGAAGATTTCATCTCATTTCATTTCTGCTTCACAACAATAATATTGATATTTTTACAAGATTTTTTCTTTCATTGATTCCCAATTTGGTATTGCATTCCTTCCTAACCCCATGAACCACCACAAAGCAACATCTTTCGATGTGGCTGGGAAGAGTTTAAATTTATGGGAATTCGTGGTGTAATTGTTGCTTTTGCATAGAAGATCAAACTCAAATAAGAATGTGTCTCAATCCTCTATAATCAATCCATGGAATTTTGGAAATATCGAGGGGGTATATTCTTGAGGGTATCCGCTTGTTATTTATTTGTGATTAGAAACTTGAAGGTAATGGGATTTTTCAGGTTGTCTATTGCTTCCTCTGCCACAATGTCAAGATATCTTATGGGATTCCTCCTTAGGTATGAAGTAGGTATTGATGGAGGTGTAATTCGATATCGTTGATTCCCTCCATTGGTTCTTCACCTACACCAGTATCTTCAATTTTTTCTTGATTCAAGGGGAGAAATATTCCCAAAGCGTCTCTCTACCTCTACATACAATAGTATCTTGATCTCCTCTCTTGCACACTGTTAGTGAGTAGCTCAAGGTTGATTTGAAAATGTAGTCTAATCCTAATTGATGTAATTGAAAACTTCCTAGTTTATGAAAGAAATGAAATGAATTAAAACATAATTATGAATTTTGAACTTAGCACCATTATCAGCAATGACACAAATAATGTAGAGCTTCCCCTAATGTCTAATTAACCGATGTAGATAGAATATAGACAACCTAACGAACCTACAAATCTTATCCCAAATTAAACAGTTCATTGTTAAAAAGGGGGCTTCATTAAATTGTCAACCAAGGAATCATAAACTTGAGATGATGTTGGCACTATATATGCAATTGAGAATCCTAGACTTTCTTAATCGACTAAGTAAAATTAATTGAACAACTTGAGTAAATTCATCTAAAATCTTCCTAAATTAAAATGACTCCTATTTAAATAACAGGATAAGTAAATACTAGTTACTCTAAATGACCTTAGGAACTATTACAGGTACTTATATTTTCACAAAATATAACTAGTGACTCTCTACACTGCAACGTGACCTAATTTAAATAATCACTTAATATAATATAGCATAATGTAAATCAAAAACTTCAATTCAAGAATCACAGTATAGCATTTAAAGTAATATAAACTAGAAACTACAATTCAAAAAATATATTTCATAATCTAACTAACCATCTAAGCTAAAGTGGATTTTGTAGTACCTCAAGTGGCCCTTTCTTGAGCTGCTACAATCCATAATTGTTTCCTTCAAATACTAACTCAAAAAATCATGCAACTAAAGTATCCTTCTTTATTATAATTCAAACATACACATTATTTTTGAATAGAGTAGAAAGAATATGGTATTCAATCTAATTTCATACAAAAATCTAGCTAGTAGGTCTCTCAAAAGAGTATCCCCATATATAGGGTATGTGAGAGTCCTATTATTCAAAATCTATAAACAAACTATGAGCAACTACCAACTCTTCCAATAATATAGGAAGAGGAATAGGTCTTAATTTAACAAAAAAATAACAAGTGGAAGCAAGAGTATAAAATTCGGATAAGGAATCTACACTAATTAAGAGGACTGTTATAACTAGAGAAAATTCCTAACATGACAATCTTTATTATGAACTACCATCCCTTGTTAGAACAAGTCTATTTTTCCTCCACAATTTATTGAAGGGATAAAATGACACATTGATATTTGTGTCCACATCATCACTCCTCAAACCATTTCTTGCATCATCTTCAAGCCATACACACATGCTAAATTTGGTCACCTAATTTAGATATGTTGAACCAACATTCTTATGTTTTGGGTTGATAGGTTTTTGAATGCAAGGTTTAGTCTTATTTCAAAGTCTTATTTCATTATTAACAACTATAATTAATCATAGAATTATACTAAATCCCATAGACATTTAAAGATCATACATTCATTTATTAGTATATCATATCATCTTCAATGTTTCTTAAATACTTAAAGTATGTATAAAGGTTTAGAAATGTCTTCGAAACTTAGTAGAAATGAGATAAAAATACATGAAACTAAAGCAAGGAATTGGACACTTTTAGGTCTCATAAGCATACTTCCCAAAGCAAAAGGTGTCATAACCCTCAAGGTATGACACTCACCAACAAGGAAAAAACATGGGGACACTCACTAAACCAAGGGAAACAACTTTTATATACAAACTTTCCTCGAAAATGGTTGGAAGAACTCATTGTTTGATGATACGAGGGACAAAAATGTGACAAAGGACTACAACATGCCAAAAGGACACTAGCACCTAAGGAAACTAATGCATGTTCACTAGAGTCCTAAATTAGTGTTGGAGTCTTTGCTTGGCCCTATAATCTTAACATAGCATTAGAGTCCTAATAATGTACTGCAGTCCTTTCCCACATTAGTGTCCTATCCTAGCACTATCGTTCTATCTAGTGAGTTAAAATCCCCCATCTATACCACCATGTGAAGCACAACACTAAAGAAACACAAGGAAAGAGTCATAACACAATCCAAATTCCAAATTTATGAAAAAAACCAAGAGATCAAGGTGGACACTAACACCCAATCTCCAAAACCTTTATTCATGAAGGAGATAACTCTAAAGGGTTGGGGAGTCAATCCATGACTCCAAAAAACACAAAGACTCGGGGAATGAGGGGGAAGGTGTCCAACAACTTTCATTCACCGCAAGACCCCAAGGAGAACCCAAAATGACACCTCAATGAGGTGGGTCCTCGCACCCAACACATAAGGGACACAAAAAGGAAACTAAAAGATTTCAATATCACCAAGATACATGTGCTCTAATCAAAGTGTTCAATTTAAACCCAATTTGAAATGTGCTCTAGCTCATTTTAACCAACATTACAAAAAGGATAAAAACATAAGAAATGATATGCATGCTTGACACATGTGTTAATACATGATAAATACAAATATAGTATCGATGCCACTTGTGATTATTCTACAATCCTTACAAATAGCATGTTTTGTGATATTATTACAATTAGATAAAAAGACTCAAATGTCATGCATTATATATTTTTGCAAGATAAAGATAATAATTTAAAAAATGAAATTTGAAGCCTTCCTAACCTAAAAATGACTTTGGAGCCCTTCAAATGGATCCTCTAATCCCCAATGGTGGTTCCACGCCACCCTACCATGCAATACTCTTAAGTCCACCCCACTATGTTAGGAGAACATTATCAAGGCCACAAGCACAATCACACCAAATATGGGAGTAAGGCTTACACACATGCTAATTATGATGTATAAAAAATGGGTATGAATAATATAAAAGAATAACTAAACCAAGAATATAAGATGGATAAGGGTAGGCACATGCTAGGTATAACACCCAACAACCACAAGGATGAGGGAACTAGTGAGAGGCAAAGAGTGCCATCATGAAGCTTAAAGAGATTGCTTGTGGAATTGAGTACATATGTCTGTCATAAGGCAAAAGGAATACTCAAGTGACATCCACCACCCAACTAAATGTAACATGCCCTTGGCCGGTCATATTGAGCCTATGAAAGTGCTCAAGCTATGTCACCGACATAACCTTAGTAGCTTAACTAATTACAAAAAATCTTCCATTTCTACTTGACTTACAACTCTACAATATTTGTAGCCACGAAGTCGCCTCTAGAATTGGGGAAAGTGTAGAGCTCATCCCCCTAACCCTAGACCTTAATCCTAGGCTCTTCATGCTCCAATTTGACCAAATAGGCATGACACACAAAATGATGCACAAACATGGAATAAAATTTGAACATTAATTTAATGTGATCACAATAGAAAATCATAAAGGAGGCATATACTCCCACATTCTAATTCATTTAAATTAAATCCGAACATTCAAATTTTATAATTATTTTTTATCACAAAACTATAAAATTCTTTAAAACTCCATTGATGAAAGCTTGATTTTCATTGAAATACATAAAATAATGAAGATGATTTCAATGCAATCACAAATAAAAATCATTAAGGGAACACAAAATCTCACATTCTAATTCATCCTTTGACTCAAAATATTTGTCTAACACCACTTAAATGTAGTTCGATTATCCCTTTCCAAGGAATCTATGTCTAGGAGTACATGGTTCTTTGCATGAAAAACATAACTTCTTTCTCCTAAGCTCATTCCTTGTCTCTTCATTTTACCTCTTTGTTGTAATTATGGGTGTGATCTTTTGAAATGGTGCATGAAATTCCTTCTTTTGAAATCCTCCCTTCTGATGCTAAGAGGTGGATCCTTTGGACTAATGAGAAGGTATTTTTCGTAGAGATGGTTCCAAGGTAATGTCCCTCTTTATGGATTCTTTAAATGTTGCAGGTGCAAAATCCTTCACAATAATCTTAAGAGGTTCTACCACACTACACAAAGAGGAATATGATTCTATTTTCTAAAACATTAAGCACCATAACTGCAACATTCTTAAATTCAACCATAGATGCTTTCACAATATTATGTTTTCTAAACCTTACAAGCTTTTTTTTTCAAAATAATCCAAAATTCTCTTGCTAAATCCATCAAATTTTTCCACAAGGTTATGACATTGTGTACAATAAATCCATGGTGCCACCAATCATAAGCAATTTCTTCCAAATTTAAAGTTCCAAACTAAATTTCATCTTCTTCCACCATAGGGATGAATGTAAAAAATGTTTACAGCTTCTCTAGCCATGCTCTTTCTTAAATCTTGTCACTACCATCAAATGCAGAATCATTGAACATTTCAAGTTTTTGTTGTAATGCTCTCTTATCATCATTTTAGTGGCTATTTTGAATTCTTATTTTCTTGGATTTCTAATAAAGTGGTGAATGATACTATTCTCTTTAAAATTAAATATTTTCTATTATATTCTGCAACAACCTTTTCGAGTCTCTCTCCTATAGGAACTTCTAAGGCTTACTCTTCTTCATCTTCTTTTCTTAAAAATATAGGATTTAATGGTTTTCAAATGGGATTCCCCTATGGATTTATTATTAGATGTAGCTAATTCACCCTTGAGAAGCTTTATTCAATCTATATTCTTGAATTTATTTAGGGTGTTGGTCATTTTTATCATTAGCTCAATCAATGTATCCTACCTTTGATTTATCTTGATAACATTTTCTTGGATATTTTTCCCCTTTATTCATTAGTTAACATTGTTTCTCCCACTCTCATTTATTTTATGGTATTGGTAATTTTATTTGATAATTAATTTAGCTCTCTTCTCTAATACCTAAGAACTCTTTCACTTAGAAGCATCAACAAAAAAATTTACCTGGATTTTATGTAATCTAGGAACAATTTTCCCACTTCTCTCTCCTTCGTCTACATTTGAACAACCTACGCGCATGGTGTATTCTGCATTGGGGATACCCCATGATCCCCCACTATCCCCTCCTGACTCGAGCCTTGCCTTGTCACATGAAGACTCGTGTCCCTCAAGAGCCACTCTTGGCTTGTCTGATTCTAAGGTCCCCATGATCCCGGGTCAGACTGGGTCATCCGGAATTCCAGTTCTATCTGGTGCAGAAGTGCCGACGGTCATGGTCCTTCCGGAGGTTCAAGGTTGGAAGGATGTACTGACTAATGGTAGTTAGAGTACTAATGTCCCCTCTCCTCACCCAGAAGAGGAGGTCATTTTCACAAGCACTGACTTTGCTATCTCTGATTTAGTCAGCGATAGGATTCTTTCCTCAATGGAAAACACAATTGTGGGTCGTTTCCTCTCCTTTCGACCTTCTATGGATATGGTATGAAGATGGGTTGTTGCTAAACAATGCCTCAAAGGAAGTGTGGAAATATGTGCTATGATGGGAGGGCTTTTCCTTTTCAAGTTCATGACTTCGGATGATTTGGTTGCGGTCCTCTCTTTTGGGCCTTGGGTGTATGGGAAGCACAGTTTGGCCTTATGCCACTGGAAGTCAAGCTTTGATCCTATTGTGGATCTTAATAAAGCGGCACTGGTTTGCTTCGCCTACTTGATTTGCCTCTGGAATATTGAGATGAATCCATTTTCAAAAGCATTGGGGATTCCTTGGGCTAGTTTATTACTTCATATTCCATTACCCAATCCAAATTGAGGTTTGTTTTTTCCTATTTTTGTGTTAATATTGGTGTGCATAAGATGCTTCCTACCTCTGTGAAGTTATGCCCTAAGTTTGGTTCTTGGCTCCAACCAGTCTATTATGAAAATGTCTCGGTCTATTGTCAGAAGTGTGCTAAACCTAGCCACCTTATCTTCGACTGCAAATCTTCTTTTAATCGCGTGTCTAACCCTGGTGATTTTGTTGCTGATGACCACTACCCCTTCGAAAAAGATATTTTGAAGATTGTTGACTCCCCGGTCAAGTTTGGCTCTCCCATTTTGGATGACCCCCCGATCTTTGGGGGTCATTCTTTTGGGGAGGATTTTTCTTATGTGGACCTGGCTCTAGTTCCTGCTGCTCCTATTTTGGCTGTGAGTTTTCCCGTTGGTGGGGACTTGTTGTTTGGTACTTTCTCCCCTGGCCAGGCTCTTTGGGGTGTTGCGGACCTAGGTTTCTCCTTAAAGAATGTTGGGTCTGACCTTTATGTTGGGCCTAGTATCACCAAAGGTGAAGAAGGTGAAATTTTTGAGGAAGTGGTTACCAAAGTTAAAATTGACAAAGGTATTTTGGACTTAGTGGTTTTAAACCAGGAGAAAACTTTGGAAGAGGATTTCTAGTCAACCCCAAAGAAAAAAGGGAAAAAGAAGAAGGCAAATGTGGGTGGTGACTCTAAACCGGGTAGACCCAACCAATGACAAACCAAGTAGAGGGAGATAATGAATGAGATAGCCATTGGTAAACAAAGGACATTATAAGTGTCCTAAAAGAAGGGTCAAAAATGAAGGTCTTATCTTGGAATGTGTGAGGGTTGAATGGCTCTCATAAATAGCTTGTGCTAAAGAACTATGTTTTAGAACATAAGATAGATGTTTTACTGTTACAGGAAACTAAAATGAAAAAATAAAATTTTGATTATATTGCTAAGTATATATGGCCAAGTGCTCTTTATTCTTGTAGTGATTTTGAGGGAGTGTTTGGTGGTCTTGTTGTGTTATGGAACCCCTCCAGGATCAATGGTTTTAAACTATTCCACTATTGGAGTAGAATGGGAGTCTTATTTTCTTACTCGAGTGGCTCTTGGTCACTTATTAATGTTTATGCTCCTAACCAAAGGAATGCTAGGAATTCCCTATGGCAGGATCTCTCTGATTGGTTAAAAAATAATAGGGGGTCTCGTTGGTTGGTGGCAGGGGACTTCAACTCCCCCTTATATCCTTATGAAAAAAGTGGTGGTCTAGTGGATTATTCTGACAACATGACTGATCTAAAAAATTTCTTGAGTACTACTGGCCTGATTGACATTGACCTATCTGGTCAATCCTTTACTTGGACCAACAGGAATCTTGGGGAAGGTTTGATTCAAGTCAGATTGGATAGGTTCCTTTGCTCCAAAAATTGGTTGGCCCTGCTCAGTGCTAACCTCCTTACCCTGCCCAGGACTATTTTTGACCATAACCCTCTGTTGTTGGTCATGAATGACCATTCTATTGTTGGACCTTTCCCTTTTCAATTTGAGATTATGTGGAACTCTCATCCTAATTTTAAGAATAAAATTGTTGAATGGTGGGATATTCGTGTTCATGGTTCCCCCATGTTCAAGATCTTTTATAAACTTAAACATATCAAATGCATGGTGAAAGGTTGGAATGAAAGAGTTTTTGGAGATGTCTTTTAGAAAAAGAGATTTAGGGGATAAGTTGAAGACTATCCAAAAAAATATGGAAGATGGGAATGTCAGCTTGCCAACTTGCAATCAGGAAAGAGAGAGTCGAAGGTAGTGGAAGAAAATTTTAAGGAAAGAGGAAATTTTCTAGAAACAGAAATCCAGAGTTCAATGGCTACAAGAAGGGGATAGAAATACCTCTTTTTTTCATGTTTCTACTCTAAAACACAAGAAAAAGAATCAAATAACTAAGTTTCATAATGAGCAAGGGGTTGTGGTCAATATGCCCACCCAAATTGGTCTTTTCGCGACAAACTATTTTTAGAAGGCTTATTTGGCCCCTGTTGAGGCTCCCAATCTAGCTTTGGACAATCTGCTACTAGACCCTCTCCTGACCACCATTACTCAAGATGATAACCTTTTCATCCTCAGTGTTGTCCTTCCTGAGGAAGTCCAGTTGGCCACTTTCAGCATGGGGGCCTACAAGGTGCCTGTCCTAGATGGCTTCCCCCCGGCCTTCTTTCAAATTTTCTAGGAGATTGTTGGTGGGAACCTTATTTTGGCTACTAGAGATTTCTTCAAATCTGGTAATATTCTCAAAAAACTGAACCACACTTTTATTTCCTTAATTCCCAAGATTGTTGATCCCTACTCTATGAGTGATTTTAGGCCCATCAGTCTGTGCAATATTTTTTTATAAAATCCTCTCTAAAATCTTGGTGAATCATCTTAAACCCCTCTTGGACAAAATTATCAGCCCCACTCAAAAAGGCTTTGTTCCTGGTCGTCATATTCTAGATGCTACTATAACTAGTCATGAATTTCTCCACTCAATGGATAGATGCAATAATGCCACTATGGCACTCAAATTGGATATTTCAAAATCATATGATAAGGTATTATGGGACTTCATCTCTAAAGTCCTAGCTAAGTTTGGATTTGATCAACATGTGGTCAACCTCTTAATGGAATGCATATCCATGATGAAGTACTCTTACTGGTTAATGGGACTCCTTATGGATTCTTTAATGTTGGGAGAGGCATCAAGCAGGGGGATCCCCTCTCACCTTATATATTTATCATGGTTGCGGATGTCTTGAGCAGGAGCATTTCTAATCTATTGTCGGAAGGGTCCATTAAGGGTGTTAAAGTTGCCTCTTCTTTGGATCTTATTGTTATCCAACAATTTCTGGATGAAACCTTTCTCTTTGGGAAAGCCTCGGTGATTGAAGCTAGGAAATGGAAAAATTGTCTCAATAACTATGTTGCTTGCTCTAGGCAATGTATTAACTATAATAAAAGCATGATTTATTTCTTCAATAGCACTCCTACTCTTCAAGCTCGAGTGAATTTTGTTCTTGGTTGTATGAGTTTCTCTCTCCCTTCAAAGTATCTTGGTTTACCCCTTACTATTAAGGAAGTCACCCCTGACTTCTAGAATTTGGTCCTTGAAAGGATCCAAAGGAAGTTGGCAGGCTGAAAAGTTTTCATCCTCAGTCATGCTGGAAAACTGCAAATCCTTTATGTAGCTCTTCAAGGGATCCATGTTTACTTCCTCTCCATTTTCAAGATCCCCATATATATTGCTGAGAAGTTTGAAAAAATTCAAAGGAATTTCCTATGGTCGGGGACTAAGGAAAAGAAAAAGTTTTCTCTAGTTAAATGGGACAAAGTCTGTAAACCTAAACCTCTTGGTCAGCTTGGGATAAGGAATATCCCCTGTATCAATAAGGCTTTGATTTCCAAGGTGGGTTGGGATCAGCTGAGAAATAAAAAAGATTGGTGCAAGATCATGAACGTTAAGGATCTTCACAATAGACTTTTGATTAATTTCTCTTAGATGACCATCCTTCAGGTTCCTTGGCTTGGAAGAATATTTGTAGTCTATAGGGGTTGCTTAGGATAGGGATGAAATGGAAGATTGGGAATGGTAGCAGTATCAGATTATGGGAAGACCCCTGGTTACTTGACACCCCTCTACCTCACTCTGACTTTAGGAACCTTATGAGACCAACACAAATTTTCTTTGTATTTTACATTAGAGATTATCTCCTTGGCCTACAAGGGTCCAAGAGGTGGAATTACATGGTCCTTTGCTACCCTTTGTCTCCTGAGTTGTGTCTCCTGGCCAAGTCCTTTTAGGACCTACTTTCACTTACCAGATTACCGTTAACCAACATGGAGGATGAATTTTTTTGGACTCATGATAATCATGGGGATATTTATGTTAAAACAGCTTACAATCTGCTATCAAACTAGGGTGTTAGCCTTAGACCCTGGAAATAGGTTTGGAACAGACACATGATCCTAAAAATAAACTTTTTTTGGACAGCTTTCTATAACAAAAATCTTACTCGGGATAATATGAGGGAAATGGGATTCCAGATCCCCAACAGATGCTTGTTATGCAAGTACAATGAATAATTTGTGGACCACTTACTTCTGCATTTCCCGTTTGTTGTTAATGTGTGGGAGCTAGCTTTGGAGAGATTGGGCACTGAGTGGCCTATGAGCAAAGACATTAATTCCTTTATCTTGGGCTAGTTTGGGTCTTTCCTTCACCCTGTACCTCGTGAGATCTGGAACCAAGTTCCCCTCATTATTTTTGGTGCTTATGGAAAGAGAGGAACAACAGGATATTTAGGAATATTGAGATGAGCCCAAAGGAGTTTTTTTGTATAGGGCCAAGGCTTATTGTGGAAAACATTTTGCTTTTCAAAGGGAAAATCCCAAACAAGGCCCCAACTGAGTGGGAAATAAAAATGGCTAAAGCTTGGCATCAAAATACGAATGCCAATTCCTTTGACAACTCTAGATCCCAGGCTCAACGGGATACTGTCTGGAAACCTCCTAACCGTGGTTGGCATAAACTCAATTTCGATGGAGCTACCAAAGGCAACCTGGGCAAGGCAAGTATAAGAGGTATAATAAGAGACTACAAGGTAAATTTTATGGCTGGTTACTCGGGGGGGATTAGGATTCAATCCTCTATGATTGCGGAAGCTAGAGCGCTACTAAAGGGCATTCAATTAGTTGTCACTATGGGGATTGTGAATCTTCATATTGAAGGAGATTCTAAGTCTATAATTGATGCGGTTAACTTGGAAAAATTATTGGGATGGAGTACTAAAGAAATTTTAATAGACATAAAACATCTTGTGTCTAAGATGAATTTGAAGATTGCTACCCACTTTTACCAGGAGGGTAATTAAGTGGCTAATGCTTTGGCTAATTTTGGCACCCATTGAGAAATTTCTAAGTGCTGGCAAAATTTGGGGAACCTTACGCTAGGTATTCAAGATTTAATCCTTAAGGAGCAAGGCACGTGTATGATCCATGATGATAAATAACTATGTGATTACTTTGGCCTTATGGGGGTTCCACATTCTTGTCTTTTGGGCTATGTGGATGGGTTTGAATGTTGAGGTGTCTTACAAGTGGAAAATTTTGAATAATGGGGTGGATATCATTTTTAAAAAGGAAATTATGAGGAGTTATTGGGAGTACTTTAAGATTATGGCCAAGTTGAATCTGGCCTTACGTAATCTCTTTTTGGGGTTTCATTTATGCACCTGTTTATCATTTTGAATATTTGAATTTAAATTTGATGTGACTAGCATTTACAGGGTGAAGATTTTGATTGGTCCTTTCTCTTCCACTAAAATGATTCTACTGCTAAAGGGTAAGATTTTAGTTTTATCTAAATTTGGCCCCATGGCCAAATTTCATTGGTACTTTTGCAAAAGCAATGTGGATGGAAAACCTTCTAGTTCCATCATTTCTTACTTACCTGGCTGCAAGTGTTTGAAGATTTTCATTAATGTGATCACCAAGGTTGCCTTTTGGGAATTTAATCTTCAAGCGTGTATTTTGTACATGGTCTTGATTGCCCAAGGCATCATCGTTTGGCTTAAACATTTAAGTGTGTGGGAGACCACTCACTTTATCAAAATTTCTAACCTTTTTCTCTCATAGGCTTTCTAGTTTTTTAGTGTGCAGAGCAACAACATGGGTGGTGACAGGGTGAGAACAGAGCCTGATAGTTGTGGGGAATCTCACAAGGACCCTTTGGTTTGACACATATGCATGGAAGGTGGGTTGGCGCCTTTAATGGAAAACTTCGTGGGTCACGATCCAAAGTTATTTGCGTAGTTTGTGAATTCCCAGAAAGAACGAAGGGTAACCATGGGTGGTATCTCCTTTGAAGTGAATGATGAGGTGATTGCTCAAGCAACAAGACTGATGTGTACCATAAACAAGTACCCAAAGCACACCAAGGTGCAATACAATAAAATTCTAAATGCTATCTTTGTAGGTAATGAAAAACTTGTTTGCAACCAGTTAGGGTTTGAAAGAGAAGCTCTCTTGCGGCCTTGGGATTAGGTCTACCTCACCCTCATGTAGTACATCACCTTAGAAGGTAGATATAAAACCTACTCTTTCTATCATTTTCCTCTTTTGAATCACCTCCACCATAAAATTCTATTAAGCTTCCCATTTTTCTTACTTATGGATTTGGAAAGCTCTGTTGAGAAGTGTATTGAATCTACTTCCCAAAACCTAGAGGATCCTCCTCCCCTACCTCTCCACCAAGGCCTCATTTTGAGGATTTACCATTTTCATCTCATGCTTTACCCTCCCAAACCCATCTCCACTGTCCATATTGAGTAAATTGAACCCCCTGCTCAAACTACTATCTCTTCAGCCGAGTCTAAGGGTCCCAAAAGAAAAACCCCTCTGATTAATGTTGAAACCCCTAAGCCTAAACTGACCTCCAATAAGAATAAGGGGTGTGGGGATTTCCTAGTCTATTTTTGTGGCTAGTCTCTGTGATCTTAATTTTGCCCTTGTCAGGATGATTAGCAAACCTACCACTAAGAAGAAAGTGAAGGATGAGGGGAAGGGTTTGACAGAGCTACTGGCCACAAACAATAGATACAAGAATGTGGTGGGGAAGGATTCTAATGGGGATACTATGCTTGCTGCTATGGTGGAGACTGGGGTTGAGATGACCAACATCAGGAGATCTGGCGAACTGGCAAAAAATAACAAGAAAATTCAGATTAATGAGTTGTATTCAGATGAGGAGCGGTCTGATAGTGAAGGTATTAGAGATGTGGAGGATTCAGAGGATGTTGAGGAGGAGTTTTTTGAAGGGCCTCACACCCTCCCAGACTTCAAAAAAATGCATAACGAGAACTCGACTTCCCAATCTTCTGACCCTCTGGATGTGGAGCATGCTAATATTGTGAAGACTGTGGATAAAGGACAGGATCTTCGTGTGATACTGGATACATTTATGCTAATAGTGTTGACATAAATGACAACCACATATCAGCAACTCAACCACAACATCCAACAATCTCCCCCTTTAGCATTGATGGCAACACATGATGTGAAAAATACATCATCAACGCAACTAACTCTTCTTCTAACAATCTCCCCCTTACACATTGCTCTTCTCATACTGTTCTTCTCCCCCTTACTTTTAGCTCTTCCATAGTTTTTCACATTACTCGTCTCCCCCTTTGACATCAATGGAAAAGGTACACAAGCTCTAAACCACATATTTGAATCATTTGACTACTCCCCCTGAGTAGCAACCACCACAACATCAATCTGGATCAATATATGACTATCAATGCATGGACTGATACAAAGAATATGCATCTTAGTTCTGATTAGGATGGGTAATCACCCCTAGCTTCTCTCTGAGATACTCAACATTATCCTTAGGAAAAGGCTTAGTAAAGATGTCTGCAATCTATTCCTTAGTAGGCACATACTCGAGTCTGACTTCCTTATGACTCACTTTATCTCTCAAGAAGTGGTACTTGATAGATATATGATTTGTCTTTGAATGCAGCACCAAATTCTTAGAAATGTTTATAGCACTTGAGTTATCACAGAATATGGTAGTAGGTTCATCATACACAACTCTGATATCTTTTAGCATCTGCTTCATCCACAATACTTGAGTACAATTTTTAGCAGCAACAATATATTTTGCCTCTACAGTAGACAAGGAAACGACATTATGCTTTTTGCTTAACCATGAAATCAATTTCTCTCCCAAGAAAAATGCTCCACCACTAGTACTTTTCCTATCATTCACATTTCCTTCCCAATCAGCATCAGTAAAGGCACTTAAAGTAAGATCATCATCTTTAGGATATCATAGGCCAAAATCAATTGTTCCCTTCAAGTATCTAAAATTTATCTTCACAACAGTCACATGATATTCCTTAGGATTGGATTGAAATCTAGAAACAATGCACACAAGATTCATGATATCAAGCCTAGTTTGAGTCAAATAAAGCAATCCACCAATCATTGATATGTATCTAGTCTGATTTTCTTTCAGAGAATCATCATCTTGTGTCAACTTGCATTCGGTCACCATGGGTGTATCGACTGGTTTTGAATCCTCCATACCAAACTTTTTTAGTAGTTCTCTCACATACTTGGATTGAGATATAAAGATCCCTTTATCTACCTGAGTAATTTGCAATCCCAAAAAGAATTTCAACTCTCCAATCATTCACATCTCAAACTCATTTTGCATCTCATTAGCAAACTTCATGCACAAACCATCATCTCCTCCAAAAATGATATCATCAACAAAGACTTCCACAAACAATTTTTTATCATCATCAATCTTGAAATACATATTACTATCAGCAGTACCTTTGTTAAATCCAAGCTTCATCAAGTACTTATATAATCTAGCATACCAAGCTCTAGGGGCTTGTTTGAATCCATACAATGCTTTCTTCAACTGAAAAACCATATCTCCCTGATCAATCAATTGAAATTCATCAGGTTGCTCAATATACACCTCTTCCTCTAATTCACCATTTAGAAATGCTAACTTGACATCCATCTGATAAAATTTGTAGTTTTTATAAGCAGCATAAGCAAGAAACAATCTCACAGCTTCAATTCTAGCAACAAGAGCAAAGGTTTCTTCAAATTCAATACCTTCCATCTAAGAGTATCCTTTGCATACCAGTCTTGCTTTGTTTTTTATAACTTCACCTTGTTCATTCAATTTGTTTCTAAAGACCCATTTAGTTCCAATTAAATTTTTGTCTTTAGGTCCAGGAACAAGAATCCATGTATTATTCTTCTCAATCTGTTGTAGTTCTTCTTTCATAGGTTCAATCCAATTTTCATCTTTGCATGCTTCATTGACATTATTTGGATCACCTTTTGAAATTAAGCAGTATTCTTTTGTAATTCTTTTTCTAGTCTGAACAAGTTTATTCTTATCTCCTATAATCTAATTTTCTGAATGATTCAATCTCACATACCTCGGAGTCTTAGAGTTTTCTTGAATTTTAGGCTCTTGAGGTCTCTCTTTTGTACTTTCACCAGTCTCTGCTTCTTCTTGATTCACCAAAATGATTTGAACTTGATTTGAAGTCTGACACTTGTTTGTACTATCATTTTGATCATCAGAATCATATCCACGGGTTTTGGAATGTCTAGCAATATCTTTATCAACCTTACAATTTGCAATTTCAACCATTTTCTTCATTCTCTTTTCGTAGCATCAGTAGGTCTTGCTCTTAGTAGAATAACCAAGAAAGATTCCTCCATCACTTCTAGCATCAAAATTTCCTAGATTTTCATCTCTCTTGATATAGCATTTTCTCCCAAATATTTTGAAATATCTAACAATAGGCTTATGACCAAACCATAGCTCAAAACAAGTCTTACCAGTATTACCTTTGATTTGTATCCGGTTAAGAATATGGACAACAGTACTCATAACTTCTCTCCAATGGATATGAGGGAAATTTCCTTCCAACGTCATAGTTCTAGCAGCATCTTGAACTATCCTATTCCTTCTTTCTACCACTCCATTTTGTTGAGGGGTCTGCGATGTAGATAATTCTCTTTATCCCATGCTCTTCACAAAAAGAATTAAACTCACCGGAAGTGAATTCACCACCTCAATCTGATCTCAGACACTTAATCTTCATACTTGTCTCTGTCTCAACCATAGCCTTAAAGATATTGAATTTTTCTAGAGCTTCAGAATTCTCCCTTAAGAAAGTAACCCACATCATCCTAGAGTAATCATCAATAATCAACATGAAGTACCCGTAACCTTGTAGACTTTTGATTCTAGCAGGACCACACAAGTCAATATGCACAAGCTCCACCAATTCATTTGAACAATGTTGTTTGTTGTGAAATGAAATTCTATTTTGTTTTCCCAACTGACATTCCTTGCATATGGTATTAGTAGGCTTCACCAACTTAGGAAGATATCTTACTGCCTGTGATGAACTTATCTTGATAATACTGTCAAAGTTTACATGACACATTCTTCTATGCCAAAACCAACTTTTATCAACTTGAGCAATCAGACAACTTTTACTACCAACATTCAGATGAAAGATGTTACCTTTTGTTTTTGTGCCTGAAGCAATCACATTTCTAGAACTTCCCAATATGCTACACTTTCCATCTTTGAATTGAAGATTGTAACCCTTATCAACCATCTATTCAACACTCAGAAGATTATGCTTCAAACCTTCAACATAAAGAACATCATCAGTGTTATGCTTACCATCAAAAGAAATACATCCTGTACCACTAATTATACCAACATTGTTATCACCAAATCTTATAACACCACCATCATACTTCTCTAGGCTTACAAATTTACTCTTATCACCTATCATGTGATGTGAACATCCAGTATCAATTACCCATTCATCATTTTCTTGAACTCGGGTAGCTAGGGATTTCTCCACATTTGTACAACTAGCAGATTCAGTAGACATAGAATTATTTTTCTTTGATAGCAATAAACACAAAATCATCTTCACTTGCATTCCCTTTGTTAGATTCATCATCTGTCACACCTTCATCAGCAACATAGTAACACTTCTTTTGAAATTTAGGCTTGTAAGGTCTTGGCTTAGGAACTCTTTCTAGACACCTTGATGCAAAATGACCTATCTTGTTGCAAGAAAAACATTTAATAAGAAACTTTCCTTTATGCTTACCTTCTCCTTTGGCTTCCCTTTTGACAATGAGTGCTTCAAGCTCATTCAATTCTCTTTCTTCTTCTTCAATTTGTCTCATTTCTTCCTCATATCCGAATACCTTTCTAGAAGAACTTTCACTCAGATCATATCTCTACTTGTCTCTCCCGAAAAAAGTAGCTTTAAAAGAAGATTTTGTCTTAGGAAGGGCATCACTAAATTCACTCAACTCAAAAGTAGTAATTTTACCAACCAACATATCTCTAGTTATATTTTTCACAGTTTGGAGCTCATTAATGGTTGCAGCTTTAATTTTGTATGCATCAGGCAAAGTTATAAGCACTTTAGCAACAATCTCTTGTTCATCTACCTATCCACTAGTACATTTGAGACCACACACAAGTTCATTCACTCTTTGCATGTAACAATATTCTCATCATTTTCCATCTTCAATGATTCATATTTTCCTTTCAGACACTGTGGCTTAGCCATCTTCACATTAGCATCACCTTCATATAAAGTTTCCAACTTTTTCCAGATCTCATAAGCAATTTTCAGATCCATAACATTTGTCATCTCAGTATCAGTCAAAGCACTCAATAAAGCTTCCTTAGCTCTGATGTTATATTCATCATCCCTAATCTTAGCAGTAGTAGAAGGACCACTTGGAGGGATAACATACCTATTACATGTAATGTGCCAGTAGGATTCACCAATGCATCTCAGATGACACTCCATTTGAGTCTTCCATAGAGAATAGTTTGTTCCATCAAATATTAGACTATCCTTCTTGTATGTTGCCATCTCGGATCACCTCAAGCTGTTAAACTTCTTCCAAGGAACCTGCTCTGATACCAATTGTTGGCAACACAAAGGCAGTTAACTGAAAGGGGGGGTGAATCAGTTGTCCCAAAATTTTAAACTTATTAATCTTATTAACCTTAATTCTTAGATTTGATTATTAACAGTGAAATCATGAATCAACAACATATCTGAAACACACATAACACCAAGATTTTTTGTGTGGAAACCCTGTTAGGGGAAAAACCACGATGAAGGTTAATCCACAAGTTATACCCTATTAAAAGTATAAGAAGAATATAAGAGGAATGCACATGCATTCAGGTGCACTTCCTAGAGCTCACTGCTCAAAGGAAGACTCACTATCTTATAGAAAATATTTAGATTAAAACCATCTGAATAAATTGAGTTGAGAGAGTAGCACCTGCAAATTCCTTAGTACAGTTTTGGTTAAGCACATGAACACTTCTTCACTATCTTTCACTCTTCTTCACACTCTTCTCTTCTTTCGAATGATCTAAACCTTTTTTTCACATAACACTCGCACACTTCACTTTTTACATTCATCAAATGAGATAAACAATCGCTTATATATATCCGCAACAAGAAATTACATTGCTTTATGTCAGCTTCAACAAAACAATAGAATGAATGCAAATTGTCGGCCCAAAGTAATAAAGATCATCAATGCGTATCAACCAAATTCGGCCACAAAATAGTAGGAACCTAAACTAATATCCTCGAACATAAAACACCTTGAAAGATTCTTCCTCAAAGATCCACAACACGCTTCAAACACCTTGTCAGCCATGAACATGAGAAATATGAACACGCAAGAGAAAATCTCAGATTGCGAGCACAATTATCAATTGGGGCATGAAACACAGTTAGAACATGATCTAGAAACATCCATGAACGTCATAGGAACATATGCAACAACTCAGATTACAAGAATCACATTGCCTTCTTCCATAAACACCATTTGCAGTAACAGAATAGTTGTCAAAACACAAAAACTTATAACTTCCTCAAATATTCATGCGCACCTCTGAAACTTACGGAGTAGAAACTAGATAGGCTTGAAAACAAACCCTTTAATCTGCAACATCTAGTTAACAACATACTGAGTTTTCCTCCATACTGATCTTCATTGTTCCATAGATAACCTGTAACATATTTATTTCAATTTTCTTAATATCCTCGACATATACAGCCTTAAAGACATTTATGATAATAGTGTTGACATCAATGACAACCACATATCAGAAACTCAACCACAACATCTAACAAATATAACATCTCCAATTCTTGGAAATGATTTGGAATAAAGAAATGAACAAAAACAAGTTTCTCTACAATAGTAAACAAGCTAAAACACTTAACACAAAAATATCCCCAACATCTTAGATAAACTTCACCAACAACCTGCAACCTACAACAACAAACATAAATAAAACATTTAAACTATATATGATTCCTTGAGCTCCAAATATACAATTCTTGAGTGAAATTTCCTCAAAGATGTTGGCACCTTATTTTATTATGTCTCGTTTCCCTCTATTCCTCTCTAAAGGTCTACATTTTTCCTTTCCTTTCCCATCAATCATAAGTGAGCTAAGAGACTCTCAATGGGACATCTTTCTTAATAGTATGCCTTTGGATGTTGTATTATTGCCCCTCTTCATGCTTTAGTCAAATACCCAAGTTGAAAAAACCAAAATTGACTGAGTTATTTTCTGGGATTTTGGATTTTTGTGGTTTTTCATGTTCACATACATTCCCTATTAATCCTAACTCTCCACTCTAATCCTTCCATAAATTGATTGTCTTGTTTTTTTTACTTTGTCAAAGTTTTGAGGGTATCCATCTTAGTGTGGCTTTCCTATCACTCTTGAAACCCCACCTAGAAGCCTTGATAAATTATTTAAGTATCGAATCTGTTGAATTTTTGGGTTGGTGGGGTCTCCCTTATATTATTTTCTTCATTAAACGCCCTCACTTGAAGCCTAAAGGGTAATGTGTTGCTCTATGTTTTTTTGAAAAAGTTTCAGATTTTTGCATTCCTAGATACCATTCCTTAGCATCCTTGATCCTCAAGGTTTGATTTTTTATAAAACTATAGTTCCTTTTCTTGTCAAACTTTTGAAGTTTTTCATCCATCTGTCCACCCCCATCAAACTTGTTATCCTAATCATGCTTCTCTTGAAAATTTGAAACTCCATTAATTACTATATGTATCCTATTAGAGTTATATTTTCAACCATATCTATTCTCGATACCTCTTTCCATATCCAATCGACGGTTTGAAACTCCATCAAACTCTTTAAAATTTTCTTAAGTACTTAATGTTTCAGATTTTTAGGCTTTCGCTTACCTTCCTACCATTTCTTCCTTATCGATGACCTAAAGGTTGCTCTTTATCTTTCAAACTTTTAGAATTCCTTATCCTCCCTCCATCCCCATCAAACTTCTCATCCTAATTGTCCCTTCCTTTAAATATTGACATTTTGATGCCCCATCATCCCTAGCATGCATTTCCATCTGAGTCTAATTTTCAATATTTTAGTTTCTCATTCCATCATGCTTCTCAAACATTTAGGGAATTGTTTCATCTTCCCCCTTTTTGGCATGCAAATTCTCAAAACTTTTATGTTAAAACAAATCCCTACCTACCCTCCTACACAATCCAAGATGTCATTAATGGCTAGAAGTGATGTCTGTAAATAGGAGATGAACTCCTATTCTCCACCAATACAATAAGGATGTGGTCAAGGTATATTTGAAGTGCAAGATTAATTAAGAATTTGACAAGAAGACAAGGTCACCTCTCTAGTTGAAGAAAATATGGATTTCCAAGGGCTGTGTGCAAGTTTTCACATTTTTCCATTTTGCGCTCTTGGTAGAGGATATAAGCACTTTCCCTTTCATTTTGAATGCATGGGAAAATTAGTTAGAGCATCCCTAACAAATATATTCATAGGAATCCCTAGGGTTTCAACTTCTAATTATATTTATAAACGTATTTTGATGTTGTAATGATTTGGGTTCATCACAAATTTGTAATAAATATTTATAAACTATATGGATTAAATTATTAAAGGAATATTCAACCTTAGTTGAGTGTCTCCTTATGTATGATATATATTTATGGATGTGTTTTATTTATTTGTTCAACTAGATGACTATAAAATCCTTGCTAAACTTTTGTAAGGCATCTTTTTAGCGTACTAAAGGAAATATATGGGTATACTCACAAATTAATAAGTAGAGTCACTTAATATTATGCAACCATTTACTTCTTTTTTGAATACATGTGTAGATACCATCTTTCTTGTGTATTTTGAAAAGCGTAGTCTTTTGTGGTATCTCGATTAAGGTATCACATTGGTTTCAGTTATTATATCTTTTATATGAACACAAATAATATTCTACCCAATTGGATAAAGAAACCACTCTACAAAAATCCACTTCTCATCACCCAAAACACTTTAATGAAACATTTATAATCATTATTTTTTAGTTGTGGTGTTAGTGTATCTTGCTTTCATGTATGAGTGTATAATAGTAATAGGGGTTATTAATAGTATCTTAATCACTCTACATGATAATAATTATTTTTTGATAAAGGTGTACAACTTTGCATACTCAAACTAACACATAAATATATTGTGACACCAATATTGGGATACTCTATGTACAGGGTATAGTTTGTAGCATGGAAAATGTTCAAACACAATATCATCAATTAGTTTAGCACCTTAGGGAAACCCCCTTGGCCTTGTAGAGCCAGAAGTGAAGGAGGCTTTACTCACCTTACTAATCGGTCCTCAGTTGCTCAAACTAAATAAAGGTTTTGTGGATACCCTTATTAGGTTTGACACCCTTGGCACTTGAAAGACTATCCAACATTAGGAATTTGGAATCCACAACGTAGATCACCAATACAAGAAACCAATGGTTTTTCATTCACTAATTCCAAAATCCAATTGATTTTCTTCCACTAAATAAATATAAAGCATAAAACTTATACAAAAAGTTGTGATGTAGAAATGATCAGATGAAAAACCTAAAATATTTGCAAATTCCATATTTACATCATTCTTGGCCAATTTGGGTGTCCAAATTCTCAAGGCTCCTTTGAGGTAAATTTAAAATAATATTAAATGTTACCTCTTCCACTTCCAAATTTGTTGGCCAAAAATTAGCTAAAAACTCCACTAAAACCCAATACCTTATTTGGAGCCAATTTAATTTAATTTAAATATTTAAATGCCCTAGTAATAACTTAAAATTGTTCAAGAGGTTGAGATTAATTGGTTAGAGCATTGAGTTTTTATTGTGGATACCCAAGTTCAAATCCCAAAGGCACATATAATATGGAATTATATGTTGTGACTCTTGGTCTTCCATAGTTGGCTTCTAGTGTGGAGATGATTTATAAATAAGTGGATTTCTAAGTTGTCAATCTTAGTCTTCCATAGGTGGTTTCTAATGTGGTTACTCAAAAGAAGCTAGTATTAGTCTTCTTATTTTGCTCACAAGATCTTGTATTGGTCCCAATTTGATGCTTGTATGATAAAAATATTTGTAAATGATTAGCAATATACAAAAAATAAAATGATCAAAATTCCATTGAGGACAAATAAATATTAAAATTATTATTTCCCTATTAATTTACCTTAGCTTGGGAAATATTGGAATGGGATATTTAATCATCTGAATTAAATTATTTTAAAAGGAGAGATGACACATAGCCCTTTATAGACATGTCTTAGGTTTTGGCATATACCACCTCTCAACATATCCTACTGTGGAGTACCACACTTAGAATCATGTGCATGTGAATGGGAAGAAGATAAAGTGATTTATTTTTTGTAAAATATTTAAAGTTTTCACCAACATATTCAAAAAATTATATTAGACTAATAATAAAAATACAAAGAGTGTCATGGCATAAACTATACACCTCGCTCATTTAAGATTGACAATAAAGTTTGGTTGCATCTTCATCTTGAGAGCTCTAAGGGTCCACACCAAAAGATGAATCCTATGCATTATGGTCCATACACCATCCTACACATAGGTAGTGAGTGTTGATGTGAATAAAGTCTTGTACCTAGTTAATTATTTTACTAGGGGACTTAGTTCACATGTTAAGTTTACTTAGGATACAAGCATTCTTCTAGAAGTCTTAGTTGTCTTATCTAGACAAGTCATTGTTGTCTTATCTAGACTTTACATTATCTTGGGTAGTTATGAGTTAGTTGTATCATGTGATAGGATTAAGACACTTCTCATGATCTTGTCTAATCCTATCTCTCATCCTTGCCTTTATAATCAAGGCATCTCTAGCATAGTATAGCGTATTACATAGCATATTGATCATATTGTATCACATTGCAATTCTTGTTTGGTGGAATGACATCTTCCATTGTTGCTTCTCTCTATCTCTTATGGAGGTTATTTGGTGTTGCAGATTCAAGATCTTGGTTGCTCACTTCAACATGGTATCAGAGCTTTGAATCTTGCAAGCCCCTTCCTTTTTTCATTAAAGAGTTTCTACCATCAAGTTTTATTGTGATTTTGAGTTTCTTTTATGATCTTGCAAATTTTTTGTATGCTCTTCTCTTGTGTTTTAGTACAATATTGAGAATCAGCAAGGGTTTGCAAAGATTTGTTAATCCTATATTGCATGTATACATTTTGGTGAGATCTAGTGATTGCAACACTTTTGGCTATAGTGGCGGTATTTTTTGTTGTCCCATTGCATCCAAAAGACTCAATAAAGTCATATTTGGCTTTTATTTCACTCAATTTGGTCACCATTTGCAACTTTGGCAAACGAGGGTTTGAAGCTCAAATTTGGTGAACAACTTTTTACAAGGGCATTTTTGGCAAAAAAATAACCCTACCATTACATTTGGGAGGTCGTTTGCATGAATTTTTATATATAATTTGACTATATTCGGTGAAAGTTGAATTTGGGGCAAAAAAAAATTGGTTGAAGGGTTGTACAACCCCCAACTTGCATAGGTACAAGGTCTTATTAAAAAAAAATCGCAAAAAATATCGGGTGGTCTTTTAAAATCTTTCAAAAAATTATTAAAAATTATTAAGCGCTTTAGCACTTGGTTTGTTACTCGTAGACTTAAAATTTTGTAGTGTTTGCTAACACCGCAGGGTTAACTGGGTGGTGTATGTGTAAATTGTAGCTCAAACCACCAATGACAGCATTAACCGCCAGGTGGGCAGCTACTTGACCGCCAGAAAGGACACCATGATTGCTAGAAGTAACCACTTCATGTGATAACTGGAGCAGTAACCACTAGCAGTCTTCAAACTGTCATATTTTTTTCCTTAGCCCAGGACGTGGTCATGTGGGTGACCAGGGGATAGCTCGTCGAGCTTGTATTTTTGCACCTGGTTAGCGTTAATTTTGCACCTAGTTAGCCTTCCAAGTGCCTAAAATAGGCCTTTTTTTCAATTTTGCATAACTTTTTGCCACAATTTCGAATTTTTGCAAACAAGATATCATCAAAAATATGGTTCGACAAACTTCACAATGGTGTAGGTGAATTTTTCTAATTTTACCATTCTTTGCTATGTTTCTCATTCTGAAGGTATAGGTGCATTTATTACTTGTAACTAGCATAACTTTTGCATACCAAGTGAAAATTTGGCAATTTTTTTGAAATTGCTCAAAAAAGCGTAAGGAATCTATTTGTAACCTCTATCTTTAGTTTTGAAAATCATTTTTTTTAAACTGTAAAAATCACAGTGTGTTATAAACAATTGATTTGAGCATGTCACTTGTAAAAATTGCAAAATTTCTTCATTGTAATTTGTTGGGGGGTTGTAAATTGAGTTTTAATACATTTTGGGGGGTGAAAGGCACAATTTAAGTGCCACATTGTCTTCTTTCTTTTGGTGTTCATGGCAGATCTAAGACAAATTGAACCACTCACTCTGCACAATTATCATACATGGAAGCTAAAAATGACTCAGTTGTTACAATCTAAGGGTCTATGGCCAGTGTTAGATGCAGAACAACCTAAATTCACAAGGGAATTATAGAGGAGGACTAACCACACCAAGGCTCCAGGTCACGGAGAGCCAAGAGCAAAAGGCTGTCATAATCTACCTCAAGTTGGAAAAGCATTAAATGTCAAGGATAGAGAATGAAGAGCACTCTCAATGCTTTTGTCACTCTATTGACCCAGGATTTTTAATGGGGCTAAACGAGTAGGATTTTGGAACCAAAACTGTATCTTAGACAGCTCTTTGCCAGAGGACAATAGCACAAATCAGGGATGACAAAATGGGGTGCTGGCATCTCACAAGTGCGATGGCGTCTGTATGAATAGAAAGTAAAAGGACACAAATAGAGTGACAAAAATTCCACTAAACAACTTAGCTAAAAGTTTACTAATGATGACTAAAGCAACAAGTAACAAAATAACTGAAATGATGAGAAAGGTGATATAGAAGATGAAAAGGACAAAGGTGGTGGAAATAAACTCATGAAGGGTCAAGTTCGCCAGCAAGATCCACATGAATGTGTACCTACACATAGCCAAGAGGGGGGAAAATTTGGGGCTATATAGGGGTTTGTCACAGTCAAACCCCTGCTTTGGTGTTTCCACCTCCACAGACAACCAGATAGATAGATATGTAGAAAAATGGTAAAGAAAACAATGTTAGAATGGAAATAAAACCAAGCACTATGAGAGACACTATGCTACTCAAATCCAACAACAAAGTAGTAATATGAAAGCATTACCACCCTCGACTAAAATAACTCAAGGCCAATGAGAGAGGAATGCAAGTCCACAGCTATGGTAGAGTTGATGTAGCCACAACAACATTGAAATCAGTCTCTCAAGACACCAAGGTGTATCTTCTGTGGTAGATGTGAGGAATGTTGTGATTGTTGGAATCGTGAAGCCAATAGTGCAGCAAGTAGTGAGAGTATGGAGAAAAACATGAAGCTAGAGTGAAATAATTGTCAAGAAGATCTCTGAATGTGTGAAGAAGCATGAAGAAGTTGGATTGAAAGTGAAAGATAGCCATTTGAAGATGAAATGAGAGGGAAAGAGTCGTTCAAAGGTCAGAAGGAAGGCATAGGGGCGTTATGTTTTATTGCCAATGGAGAATGTAACACCTCTGTAGATTCTAGAGGCAGGAATCCTGTTAGGACAACAACATGCCACACAGATGTTTATGTGTCACGCATGCATCCCCAATGGAAATTCCACCATCGACACTAAAAACAAGCACCAAGTGGATGGGGTACAAAATGAGGATGTGGAATTACTTGATTGGATTGGATTATTCTAAGGTAGAGGATGTAAAAGGGGAATTTGCAAGAGGGTGCAAATTTGCTCCTATACATTTTTCCCCCACTTTAGTGAACATGAGTGACAATGAATGTTTGATAAAGTAGATTGAAAGAGTTTAGAAATTTATATTTGAACCTTCAAGGAAGCAGACTGCAATTTGATGAACTCGAAAGCACGGGGAAAGCAAATGGCTCCACAAGTAATCGCTCCTAAGGAGGTTCAAACAAAGTGCGCTAAAGGCCCACAGACTAACGATAGACAAATTCTGCAGGATGCAAGTGCTTCACAAGTTCTCAAACCTGCAAAGAAGGCTACCCCAGGTACTCTCTTCTGAAGGAAGCCCAATGTGAGGGGACTCTGCATAATTGGATTGGAAAGTAGCTTCACAGGCACACCTACAAACCAACATGTTAATTCGTAGACAAAACATGCTAGAAAACAAAAAGCCACACAGGCAAGCAAGAAAATAGTCAAAAAATTGAAGGAGAATATTTTTAAGGGGTCCCTCAAGAACCCTTCAAAAGGAAAGGGGTCCACTCAAGGGATGCTCAGTTTGAAAGTGCAAGAGTATTTTTTGCAAATCAATTCAACATCAAGGAATCCTCTTAAAATATTTTCACTTCATCAAGGAATTTGAAAGGAACAAGGCCCCCTCACAAGGGTAAGGTCAAAACTTCACCTACAGGAGAAGGTACTCCCTCCTTAGAGGAAATTTTTTCAAATACTTTCTTTACGAACCCATAATGAAGGAAAAGTATTTCATTAGGGGTCCTTGTTGAGGAATGCGATTTTTGGAAAATATTTTGAACATATTTTCAAGAAAATATGTGTTGGCCACCGAATGTATTTTCTAAAAATAAAAGTGACATAATAGCCCCCCTTAGGATGGTGTGTGTCAAACACAAAATCACATGGCATCCTAAGGAGAGAAAAGAAAGAATGAAAAAGTGTTGTTGTGGCTTGCTGAACATAACGAGATGTAACTGTGGTAATGTTGTCACACACACGAGGGATAACACATGAGCACCACAACATCACAAAGCAATCAAGAAAGATAAGTATATATAATAAATAATAACAACATCAAAGAAGACACAATAACATCACAAACAAGGGATAGGGGCGATCTGATATTTCGAGGACAGAGTTGCTCATAAATATAGATAAATAGATATAATAGTATATAAATAAACTGTCATCAACCCCATACTATATTAGACCATATGAAGAAAGACACATGAAGAAAAAATAAAAATAAAGAAATTGGGTCAACATGGAAGGGAAGCCTAAATGCCCCCAACACTTTGCATCATCCCCAATTGCTAAAAATCAATACACAATAGAGGAAGAATGATGTGATAGATAGAGGAATTTTTATGACATAAAAGCACTCCTATATCCAAGCACCTACAAGGGTGACAAGGGTCATCTAGGAACACATAACTCAAGCACGGGGGAACACAAACACACAGACACACACAATCTAATCTACAGATAAAGAAGAGCCACCCCCTAGTCCTCATCAACCAAGAGGTCATCATTATCCCAGTCTAGATCATCATAAGGGGAGGGAGGATGAGCCTAAAATGGTAGAATATCAAGGGGGGAATGCTCTGACCCTCCTGCAATAAGAGCCAAGGAAGAAGGCCCCTCGAGGTCTTCTCCACTTAGTTCTTGTGGGGTGAACTTCAGTTATTTCATGAAGATTTTTGAAAGGGTCGAGACCTCATCCACATAATTAAACATGCACTTCACAAGAGTTCCATGTGTTAACTCAATGAGTGAGGGAGGTGGCACCCGAGATTCACTACTAGGTTCACTGAAGGACTCGAGAATAGTGACAAACTTCAGGGACATCGGGGCTTCTTCCATCACTAGGATGACACAAGACAACTCAAAACCACCCTCCAAAGAAGGTGAACCCTTCTTCCAAACCTTATTTCTAGGAAGGTCATCCTCCATCTTCCCAATTATCAAAGGATGTGAGATCCCTATGGATGAAGCAGAAGGCATGAAAGAATAAGAGAAAACCATAACAACACCACTAAGGTATTCGACATGTCCACAGGTTTTGAGAATGGTGGGATGTCTAGGAGGGACATTAGAAGGGGTGGCTCAACTGAAGGATCAATAAACACCTACACCCTCTTCAGCTGAGGATCACTTATTCTCGTGGTGGGAGCCGAGAGCAGAACTAAAGCTAAAGGAATTGAAGAAGAGAGGATAGGAATGGAGGACACAACAGAAGGTGTCGAAGCAAGAGTTGGCAGCCCCTCTTCCATCTTTTATAGGGCGGCCTGCTCAACGACCAAATCCTTTCTCTGACGCTTGTGCTGACACACAAGGTAGTTTCTACGACTTCGGGAGCTAGAGGCCAGTGGCTGAGAAGGGATGGAAGACTCTTGTTTGACCATCAGAGTATCTATCACAATTGTTTCTAGTGGAGGGAGGGACTCTTGGATGGAAATAGGAGGAAGAGATTGAGAGGATGATGGGACAATGATAGGGGGAGCCGGCTCTAATGCCTTAGTGGAAAGCCTCTTCCCAATCACTACTTGAGAGGTAGGAGTAGTAGGAGGCCACAGAGGCTGAGACATAAAGGATGCCCCATGGGGACCCTTTCCCTTACCATACCGAATGGTCTGAGGCACCATGGGTAAGATGAGAAGTTTAATTGTTGGACACTTGAGCTTTCACCAAGAAAGCACCATCAGACTCTCCAAAAAACACCTAGGAGCAGAAGACAATTGTGCCACAATAGGGTGAGAGGAAGCGATAGGTGGGACAATGGGAGAAGAAGAAGAAGGTCCCTGGGCATGCTTCTATTCTTCCTTCTTTCGAGCCAAGGTGGTCTCACACTCCACCTTCATGCAAGCCCTATACAAAATGACGCAGAGAGGAGGGTATCTCACTTTAGGCATTATTCCTTCACTCTTGTACCTCACGTAAGTTCAATACAAGATTTCTATCCTAGGAGGAAGCATACCAATGGGCGCAGGCTAGAAGTGATCCAGAGAGTAGCCCACATGCACAATCAGCGGTTTGTAATTGATGTCATGGACTACATGCACCATACCCTCATGGGAAAACTTCACACTTATGAACTACTGAGGTCCAACTACATTCATAGCGACCAACTAGGGGATACCTAGTTTCACTTTGAAGAGTTTAGACCCCAGGATTATGTCAAAGAGTGCATTTACAAGTCTAGGTCCAACTAGGACTGACAAGGTGATGCAACTGATGAGAGGAACATAAAGCCCATAATGTGTATGAATAATTCTCCTAGATTCATCATACCCATTCTTGTGTAAGAAGTTAATCAGCATAATCTCCTCAATAATGGCATTCACCTGACATGTAGGGTCAACAAGAACACCCATTACGATGTCTCCATTGATACGTACAAGGATGTATAAGGGAGATGGTTGTCTATTATAATTCATCAAAAAATCCTATGAGGTGAAGGTAATGATAGGGGATCCACTCACACGTTGTGCAAATGGGATGGGTAGATGTAAAAATGAGGCCATTTCTTCATACACTAAATAGAAATTTCATAGAGCCCCCAAAGGTTTCACAGTTTAGACGATGAACCACTCAAGGTTTCATTTTGTGATGCTTATGGAACCTTCCAGCTACACCACTAAGGGTTGTAGGTTGGGTTGCAAGGCTAAGCACCTCGCAACACTCACACCCACAACACTCCTAAGATACGAGGAAAGGGTCTTTCAACACTAGTAAATAGAACCAAAATGGTTCACGTCGGGTTCACCAAAATGTGGAGGGGGACCAACCACACCAAGGCTCTAGGTCGCAAAGAGTCGAGAGAGGAAGGCTTCCCTAATCCACCTCAAGTTGGACAAGCATTGAAAGCCAATGATAGATAATGGAGAGCACTCTTAGTGCTTTTGTCACTCTACTGACCCCAGAGTTTTAATGGGGCTAAATGAGCAAGATTTTGGAACCAAAACTATACCTCAAATAGCTCTCTACCAGAGGGAAAAAATGCAGATCAAGGATGATAGAAACACATGCTAGCCTATAATAGGTGCGTTGGTGTTCGTTTAGACAAAAAGTACAAGGACACAGACAAAGTGACAAAAATCCCACTAAAAATCTTAGCTAAAAGTTTACTAATGATGACTAAAGTAGCAAGTAAAAAAACAACTAAAATGATGAGAAAGGTGATATAGAAAATGACCAGGACAAAGGTGGTGGAAATGAACTCACGAAGGGTCCAATTTTCCAGCAATCTGCACACAAACGTGTACCTACACACAACCAAGAGGGGAAATTTTTGGTGTTGTATAGGGGTTTTCTGCAGTCAAACCCCCACTTTGGTGTTTCCACCTCCACAAACAATCAAATAGATAGATATGTAGAAATATGGTAAAGAAAACAATGCTAGAATGGAAATGAAACCAAGCACTACGAGAGTCACTATGCTAATCAAATCCAACAACAAATTAGTAATACGAAAGTGTTACAACCCTCAATCAAAGGCACTCAAGGCCAATGAGAGAGAAGTGCAAGTCCACAACCATGGCAGAGTCGACGTAGCCGCAACAATGCCAAAATCAATCTCACAAGACACCAAGCTACAAATTTTGTGGTAGATGTGAGGAATGTTGTGATTGTTGGAATTGTGAAGCCAATAGTGCAGCAAGTAGCAAGAGTATGGAGCAAAATGTGAAGCTAGAGTGAAAGAATTGCAAAGAAGATGTTTGAATGTGTGAAGAAGCGTGAAGAAGCTAGATTGAAATTGAAAGATAGTCATTTAAAGATGAAATGAGAGGGAAAGATACATTCAAAAGTTGGAAAGAAGGCACAAGGGCATTACATTTCATTTCCAATGGAGAATGTAATGCTTCTATAGATTCTAGAGGCAGGAATCCTACCAGGATGGTAGCACGCTGAGCGTGCATCCCCGACAGAAATTCCCCCACCAACACTAAAAACAAGCTCCAAGTGGATGGGGTACAAAATGAGGACGTGGAATTACTTGGTCTAATTTGATTTTTCTAAGGTGGAGGTGTAAAAGGGAAATTTGCAAGAGGGGTGCAAATTAGCTCTTGTACAGGAATATGAAAAATTTACCCATAGATGTAAAATGGATGAAGCAAAAGGGCTCATTGGTTTACATGTATCTGATAACTTGTTGTTTCATACTGCGGAGTGTAAAAAACTTAAGAATTTTTTGGATAAACTTGATGAATTATATGATAAAATTAATCGGTTCAGAGTCTTGCAACTTCAAGCAAATATACAATCACTCTCTCTAGATGCATTTCCCTCAATTCAGGATTTCCTTACACAATTCAAGTTAATTTTGTCACAATTAAAATGATGTGGCCATGATAAATCCAGTGATGAATGCATCTTCTTGATTTTATCCAAGTTAAGAGGTCCTTTCCAAGTGTTCTCTTCTACTTGATATTCTACTATGGATGCCATGGGGAAAGATTATAAAATGCCTACCTTTGAGTTGTTTTGTGAGTGTCTTACTAGGGAGGAGGCCAGGTTGATTCAGTTGGATGCACTACCTGGTTCTAAGAATCATGCTTTAATGGCTCAATCATCCAAGGGTAAAGGAAAGAATAAGAAGAAGCCCAAGATAGAATCATCTTCAGGTAGTTAGACTCCCTCCAAACCAAAGCCGAAGAACAATTAAAAGTCCACTCCATCTCCTTCTTCTACCTCTAGAGATTCTTCTTCCAAGTCCAAGAAAAAAAAAGGAGATCCTTGTTCATTTTATGGTAAAACTGGGCATAATGAGGCTCATTGTTTTAAGATACTTGAGACCTTGGAGGGAGCTATGAAGAAAAATAAAAAAATTGTGCATGTCTTCTTCTATGGGTAAAGGGAAATCTATTTCAACATGAGCCATTCATTCATCTTCTAATAGTTGGATTCTTGATTTAAGTGCTTCACATCACATGACCAATTTACATGATCTTCTTGATTCCATTTTTCATAATTCTACTTCTCATATTGCAGTTGGGAACTCTTTGTAGATTCTAGTTTTGGGGATAGGCTTCATTCAGATGCTAGATGGGTGCATTGAGGATGTTCTTCTTGTTCCTAATATTTCAGTGAATCTACTTTCCATATATCAGATTTTTCATTCTAGAGATGGGAAGTCAGTTGAGTTTATGCCACAGAATGTGACTATTAGACAATTGAAATATCCTAAGAATGTTTTTGCTACGTGGATAGTTGATCATGAGAACCATTTGTATCGGTTTGATGGCTTTGAGTCTTCATCGGGTTCATGTTTTTTTGCTCATTTTGATTCAATGAGCAAGCTTTGGCATGAAAGCTTTGGGCACTTGAACTATAGATATATTTAGAAGATGCATGCACATAACTAATGGTTGGTCTTCCAAAGATATCTTGCAAAAATGGTGTTTTTCAAGGTTGTGTTCTTCGAAAGCAACATCAAGATCCTTTTCCTAAGGGTCAAGTTACACATGCAACCACACCCCTTGAGTTGGTCCATAGTGATCTCATGTCATTCATTACTCCTTTTTCAGGGGCTAAGTATGTGCTCACCTTCATTGATGATTTTTCCTGACGGACATGGGTCTACTTTTTGAAGCTCAAGAGTGAGGTTCTCACCATGTTCAAGACCTTCAAAGCATTTATGGAGAAGGATCCAGGTTTTTCTCTTTGATGGATATGCATAGATAATGGGGGGGAGTATCTCAATCAATAATTTCAAGATTTTTGTAGTGAGCATGGTATTATTCATCAACACACAGTTCCTTACACTCCTCAACAAAATGGTGTGGAAAAGAGAAAGAACGTGACTCTAAAGGAGATGGCCAATTGTATGATTTAGTCTAGGACCATGGCTCCATAATTTTTGGTCGAAGCTGTCAATTATGCAAATTATATTCAGAACCGTATGCCTCACAAGGCAGTGCAGAATATGACTCTTAAGGAGGCTTGGTCTCATTGTAAGCCTAATGTATCCTTCTTCAGAGTATTTGGTAGTGAGGCTTGGGCACTCATTCTAGATGGTCTACGCAAATCAATGAAGAAGAAGAGTTAGCGGTACATTTTTGTTGGATATTATGAGGATGTGAAGGCATACAAATTGAATTATCCTGACACTTGAGAGGTTCATTTCCATCATGATATTCAGTTTGTTGAGTCTACCCAGACATATCCTCCTTTGATTTCTTCTTCATCACAACCTACTCAATATTCTTCAGTTGATGATGTTTTTCTACTTGAGGAAGATTTTTATGATGGTCTTGATCCACCTCCTCCTAATCCACCCACTAGGCCATGATGGATTCGTGTTACTCTTGAGGAGGTTGGTCCTCTTATTGGTGATCCCACAGACACTTTTCACACTCATACTTAGACTTTAGGAATCAATATTTTGAGTCATGCTATTTCAGATGATCCTCAAAAGTTTTCAGGTGCTTCCAATATTCCAAAGTGGGATAGTGCTATGGCTGATGAGTATTCTTCTTTGATGAAGAATCATACTTGGGATCTTGTACCTCTTCCTAAAGGAAGAAACTTGGTTTGATGCAAGTGGGTGTATCGTACCAAGTATGCAATAGATGGTTTCATTGAAAAGTACAAGGCTCATCTTATTACAAAGGGTTTTTCTTAGGTTGAAGGAATTGACTATTCTGAGACCTTTACTCCTATTGCGAAGAAGGATTCTATTTGTATTGTTCTTGCTATAGCTACATAATAGGGATGGTCAGTGTATCAGATGGATGTGAAGAGTGCTTTCTTGCATGGGGATCTTCATGAAGAGATATTTATGGAGCAACCACCAGGTTTTTTGTAGGACTCTTCACTTGTTTTTTGGCTTTGAAATTCATTGCATGGAATCAAACTAGCCCCTCGAGCTTGGTATGAGAAGATAGATAACTTCTTGCTTGATTCTGGCTACACTCGTTTCCATTGTAATCCTACAGTTTATACTCAGAGACATGAATAGGATCTTCTCATTCTTTTGCTCTATGTGTATGATTTAATTCTCACAACGAGTTCTACTTCCATGATTCAGAGTACACAACGAGCATTGATGGACCAATTTGATATGACCAACCTTGGTCTTTTCCATTACTTCCTTGGTCTTCAGGTTCATCAGACTTTTGAGGGGATCTTCATTTTCCAACAGAAGTATGCTCTTGATTTTCTTTAGAGATTTGACATTGTTGGTTGCAAGCCTGTCCCCACTCCATTTCAGTCAAGTGTTGTATTGTCTACTAGTTGCACTACTCCTAGAGTTGATCGTACCTTGTATCGACAGTTGGTTGGCAGTCTTTTATACTTGATACATAGTCATCTATATATTTCCTTTGTGGTTGTACTTGTCTCTCGCTTCTCATAGGAGCCCCATGAGATTCATTGGAAGGCCACCAAATTTATCTTGAGATACATTCAGGGCACTAATCATTTTGGCATTCATTATACATCTGGCGCATCTCAGATTTTGGGCTTCACTGACTCAAATTGGGTTGGTGATTTCAATGATTGGAAGTCTACTTCTAGCTTTGTCTTTGCCTTGGTTCTGGTCTAATTTCATGGTCATGCAAGAAGCAGACTGTTATTGCATTATCATCGACAGAGGCTGAGTATCGAGGTGCAATACTTGCTAGTCAGGAGGTTTTGTGTCTTTTTCAGTTGATGACTGAGTTTGGATTTCCTTCCACTCAGCCCACTACTCTTTGGTGTGAAAACTAGAGTTCCATACATATCTCTCAAAGTTGAGTGGAGCATCAACATACTAAGCATATTGAGATCCACATGCACTTCATCAGGCAGCTCTGCATCCAAGATGGTGTTTTTAACTTGGAGTGCTTTCCTACAGATTAGTAGGTTGTAGGAATCTTCACTAAACCTTTGGCTTCACCTTGATATATTCAATTGTTATCGATGCTTGGGGTGAAGGAAGCTATCCTTGCGGGGTCTTGATGAGTCCTTATTCCTTCTTTAGTTTTCTTTGTAGCTTTTTCTCTCTTTTGGAGAGGAGTTTTCTCCCATAAGGTTTTTCTCCTTTTCTTTACTTGTGAGAGTTTTTCGTTGTGTACATGGGTACCTCATCAGGCCTTGTTACCAATACCCATCTTTTTCATATTTGCATTGGTTTATTCCTCCCTAAGCTACACTTAAGGGGGTATTGGTGTGAATAAAGTTTTGTACCTATTTAATTCTTTTACTAGGGACTTAGGGGACTTAGTTCACATGTTAAGTTTACTTAGGACATAAGAATTCTTCTAGAAGTATTAGTTGTCTTATCTAGACAAGTCATTGTTGTCTTATCTAGACTTTAAATTATCCTAGGTAATTATGAGTTAGTTGTCTCATGTGATAGGATTAAGACACTTGTCATGATCTTGTCTAATCCTATCTCTCATCCTTGCCTTTATAAGCAAGGCATATCTAGCATAGTACAGTGTATTGCATAGCATATTGATCATATTGTATCATATTACAATTCTTGTTTGGTGGAATGGCATCTTCCATTGTTGCTTCTTTCTATCTCTTGTGGAGTTTATTTGATGTTGCAGATTGAAGATCTTGGTTGCTCACTTCAACAGCGAGAAAGTCTTTTTTGTCAATATCTTGCAATACTTGGGTTTACATCCATTTTTAATGTGGAATTCCTCAAGCCACACATTCCTCCTCTTCTTTACAATGCAATGACTCAACATCCTTTAGAATGATATATTGATCATATATTCTCATCTACATAAGATAAGATCATTTATACTACTGCAATGTGTATGTAAACAGATTTACATCGTCTATTTATAGTGGCTAAGGTAAGGCAATATATAGTTCAAGAAAAGTGGTACAATCTCCAGTAGCTCCATGTTTAATTTTAAAAATTCACCAAAGATACAATGGGACCTTTGCATCTCAAGAAATGGAAAATGATTTGAGTGTATCCATGCAATATTTTTAAATTTTTGTATGTGCCTTAATTTTTATTCTCTTCTCTAAAACATATATGACCATCACAAAAATATTGGTGTCATTGCACACCACCACACACAACACTACATCTTACTCATCATGTGCTACCATGAATGGCTATCCATAGCCTAGCATAAACACTTGATAACTTCACTAGATCTACATGTGAACAACTCTAGTGATTAACATAATGCTAGCCATCAAGAAGCACAATTGAAAAGTATTTGGAAGTTCAATGGTTTAGAATGAGCTATTAAATTTCTGGTTCTTTTTTATACATCTATATATAATATTTTTGTAACACTCATGCATCTCTCACATTGAGGACAATGATGAATATTGTAGAGACATAGGAAAACTAGTTTTGATACTTGTCCTATTTAGATCAAAGGAATCTTCATTCCTAGATATAATCATTATAAACATTCATTCTTGTTTGTGAATAAAAGTAGCACATATTTTCTAAATACTCACTTTGATTGTGAAATTATTTTACTTTATTTTATTTTCTATTTTTATAATATATAAACCCTCTAATTTATAGGAGTATTTTATCCCCTAGGCTAGCTGAATGATTGAATATCAAATAGATATCCCCATTACAGTAACTCAATGTCACATGCATTCTAAATAAATCTATGCACAATACAACATGGACCAATCTTCTTGGGTATTAGCTTGGTTTACTCACCATTTGGGAACCTCTAGTTTCTTATATGTGCCATGACTAATGCACCCTATAAATATTTTTTCTCTCTTCCATACTCAATTACATGCAACTTATATCTTTTGGTGTTCTTCTCCATCACCTTCTTGAATTATGAATGAATCTCACATATATTTTGTGTGAATAATTAAGCCTTCATGCTTACATGAATATCATCTTCCACACTCAATGTATTCATGAAACCTCATGGATATGTCCCACACTAATTTGAAAATTAGGTTAGTTACACTCAACCAATGGCGTCAAGTTGGAGGACATTAATCAAAACTTACACGAGAGAATTTTTTGTCACCAAATGAGTGAAATATGATGCATGAAAATTGAAAACATGGTTTATAAGGTGTAAAGGGTGGTTTGAAATATCCTTTAAGTCTTTGTTTTAGATTGTTTGTGTAGGCTTTGAGTTGAAAAGTTAAAATGGAAAGTTCATTGCTTATGTATGTGGTGATAATGATGTTTTCTATTATGAACATGCAATTCCTACCAATCAATTCATTACAAACTAAAGAAATGTGCATGTTCTAATGAGAAAGTGAGTAGGAGATAAAAATGTTTTGAGTTTGAATCAATTAAGATGTGTACCTTTTGGATTTATAAGCATTAGGGAGGTCATAAAGAGTCTATGTGTTTCTTATTCACACGTGTGCGAGGATTGGATAGCCGTGCAGACTTTTTCTATACTTGTGGAGTGAATTTTCAACGAAGAAGTTAGGTTTTTCTTAGTGTAAGATGAACAAAAAGAGTGAAGGAACTAAAAATCAATGTTGGGAGTTCAAATCATCCATTCTAGAGTTGTGATACCTATAAAGAATATCTAATATAGCAACATAAGGTATCTATACACATTATTCTTGTAGTTTTATTCCCATTTAAGGATTTCTTCATATGTTTAATGGTGTTTTGTCTCATTTTCATAGGTATTTGAACTCTATTACGTATGTTTCCATGTTTGTTTCCTATATTGAACATGTGCTTATATAATTTGTATATATTCAGTTATATTGGTATTGCCATGTTGGGAAGTTATTTTATTCAAAAATCTAGTAAGGATCTAAAATGTTTGAGGTATAACGTTAGTTGTTGATAGAAAAATTGTACAAGAGCATATAATACTAGTTTAAGGAGGTAAAAATGTGGTATACCATCCACTAGATCAAGTGGAAGTGATAATGGTTTACAATATTAATTTGATATTGGATATAGAGAATGGACAAGGTCAAGAAGAGTTATGGTGAAGAAAAAGGATGATGGTGAGGCTCTATTAAAAAATATAAGATGATGTTGTGAGAATAATTAGATTAGTGGGAAATATTGATAGGTTGGAAACCATTTTTATTGCTCTAATAAAGATGTTAGGTATGTATAACACATATGGGGAGGAAAGAGAGCTAGGGAAGATTAAATTTGATCAAGGTCAAACCTCCAAAGGTAATTTATTTGAAGATAAAATAGTCATTCAACTCTATGAATGTGGAGAAACTTGAATAATGAATATCACAAATTGAATTGCATTTTGATCTTCATAGAATCAGCCCACATCAACACATATCATTTCTAATTCTTGAACTTGTTAGCCATGAATTAACTTGGTATGAAAGTTATGTGTTATCCTCAAATTGTGTAAAGTTAGCTCCTATATCTAAATGGGAAGAATTCAAAACTATCAATTAATATGCATAGACAAATGGGTTAAACATATCAAAATTAAATTTCTCCATAACCAAGTTATGGTGCTTAGAATCTATGTGCAATATATGGTCTTTGGTGTCACATTTTTTCATGTGATCTCTCCATTAATTTCATCCTTCCACTCACATATTTGATTAAATGATAGTACTTGGATCATAATAAATTGGTATATGGATCATCAACATGAAAGGAAAGCACACTAACTTAGAGATTCAAACAAAATCAATCAATATTTTCAATTAAAATTTAACCTTTGAGAGGAGAATATCCAATATGGACCAATATTCTTGGGTATTAGCTTGGTTTACTCACCATTTGGGAACCACTAGTTTCTCATATGTGGCATGACTAACTCACCCTATAAATAAGTGTTCTCTCTTCCATACTCATTTGCATGCAACTTATATTTTATGATGTTGTTCTTCGTCACCTTCTTGAATTATGAAAGAATTTCCTTTATATTTTGTCTGAATGATCAAGCCTTCATGCTTACATGAATACCATCTTCCACACTCAATGTATTCATGAAACCTCATGGATATGTCCCCAACTAATTTGAAAATTAGGTTAGTTACACTCAACCAATGGCGTCAAGTTGGAGGACACTAATCAAAACTTACACGAGTGAATTTTTTGTCACCAAATGAGTGAAATATGATGCATGGAAATTGAAAACATGGTTGATAATGTGTAAAGGGTGGTTTAAAATATCCTTTAAGTCTTTGTTTTAGATTTTTTATGTAGGATTTAAGTAGAAAAGTTAAAATGGAAATTTCATTGCTTATGTAGGTGGTGAAAATGATGTTTTCTATTGTGAACATGCAATTCCTACCAATCAATTCATTAAAAACTAAAGAAATGATCACATTATAATGAGAAAGTGAGTAGGAGATGAATTTTTTTGAGTTTGAATCAATTAATATGGGTACCTTTTGGACTTATAATCATTAGAGAGGTCATAAAGATTTTATGTGTTTCTTATTCACACATGTGCAAGAATTGGATAACTGTACAAACTTTTTCTATACCTGTGGAGTGAATTTTCAAGGAAGAAGTTAGGGTTTTATTAGTGTAAGATGAAGAGAAAGAGTGAAGGAGCTAAAAATCAATGTTGGGAGTTCAAATCATCCATTCTAGAGCTGTGATACCCATAAAGAACATCTAATATAGAAACATAAAGTTTCTATACACATTATTCTTGGAGTTTTATTCCCATTTAAGGATTTATTCATATGCGTAATGGTGTTTTGTCTCCTTTTCATGGGTATTTGAACTCTATTATGTATGTTTCCATGTTTGTTTCCTATATTGAACATGTGTTTATATAATTTGTAGATATTCACTTATGCTGGTATTGCCATGTTGGGAGGTTATTTTATTCAAAAATCTAGTAAGGATTTGAAATGGTTGAGGTATAACGCTAGTTTTTGATAGAAAAATGGTACAAGAGCATGTAATAATAGTTTAAGGAGGTTAAAAATGTGGCATACCATCCACTAGATCAAGTGGAAGTGATAATGTACAATATTAATTTGATATTAGATATAGAGAATGGACAAGGTCAAGAAGGGTTATGGTGACGAAAAAGGATGATGGTGAGGCTCTATTCAAAAGATAAGAAGATGATGTTGTGAGAATAATTAGATTAGTGGAAAATATTGATAGGCTGGAAACCATTTTGATTTCTCTAATAAAGATATTGCGTATGCATAACACATATGAGGAGGAAAGAGAGCTAGGAAAGATTGAATTTGATCAAGGTCAAACCTCCAAAGGTAATTTATTTGAAGATAAAATAGTCATTCAACCCTATTAATGTGGAGAAACTTGAATAATGAATATCACAAATGGAATTGCATTTCAATCTTCATATAATCACCCCACATCAACACATATCATTTCTAATTCTTAAACTTGTTAGCCATAAATTAACTTGGTATGAAAGTTATGTGCTATCCTCAAAGTGTGTAAAGTTAGCTCCTATATCTAAATGGAAAGAATTCAAAAACTGTCAATTAATATGCATAGACAAATGGGTTAAACATATCAAAATTAAATTTCTCTGTAACCAAGTTATGGTGCTTAGAATCTATGTGCAATATATGGGCTTTGGCGTCACATTTTTTCATGTGATCTCTCCATTAATTTTATCCTTCCACTCACATATTTGATTAAATGATAGTACTTGCATCATAATAAATTGGTGTGTGGACATCAACATGAAATGAAAACACACTAACTTAGAGATTCAAACAAAATCAATCAATAATTTTAATTTTTAATTTAAATTTAAATTTAATCTTTGAGAGGTAAATATCCTTTATATTCATTTGATGAGATGAACCACAAAGGATTTATCATAGGTGTTTTTTGTTCTAGTTTTGCAAGTTCTACAATCACTAGTTCGTCCCACTTGTCATCAATTTCCTTAACAATTTTTGAATTAAAGGTACGAATTTTGTATTTACACTTGTATATTACTATTTAATTCAAAACTAGACATATATAGTTGATTATACACATTCATTGACATTTGCATATATATAATTGTGTATATACATATGTAAATTTGTGTTGTAGTTAAGGGTAGGGAGCCAAGTGAATGGTGCCCTTTCCCTTACAAGAAGTCTCCAAAAATACACAAATAAGGTCAAATAAGATCCTATGGTTCTCAACAAATAAATTTTGAAGGCTTACTCAAGCTCTACAAATCTAGGAAAAGCCCCAATAAACTACTCATGGAAAACAATATATTAACTACTCAAACCTTGCATTGGTTTCAAAGTATTTTAAATCTACTTGTTTTATAATTTACCATATATCCTAAAAATCCATTCATTTAACCAAAATATTAATATAAAATAGAAACAAATCAAATTTAAAATATTTACAACTTGTTGATGTTTATGGGTAGTTTGTAAACATAATGAATGAAGAAAAGTGTTGGTTTTCATTATCCAAGAAAACATGATTACATATTAGTTTCATGGGGAAATTTTGATAGCATGCTCCTTTATAAATATCATATTAATTTATCTACAAATTCTCAAACTTAAGCAACACCAAATCAGAAACATTAACAATACTTATGAAAACTAGAGCTCCTATGCTAAGAGTAGCTACAAATGGAAACTCTAAACTTCTCCATTGGGATCCAATTTTTAAAATGAAACATACAATGCCTTCTTCCATATTTAAATTTCATTAAAATTATATGAAATCCAACCTCAACTAATTATCCTTAATGCCTTCTTCTTTCTCAATCAAGGCACCTAGATTTGGAAGTTTCAAGAAGAATTCTAAAATTACCAAGTGTAGTTCTTCTCCATAACACCACACCCTTTTCCAAGAAATAAAGGAACTAAATGTGTAAGAATGTAACTCCCCATTTCATAACCCATATCATAAGTGGTATCAATAGTATAGCAATTCAAATCAAGAATCAAGGAGGATAAGTAACTCTAGTTTTAAGGTTCCATCATAAAGGTGTACATGCAAAATCCCTCACACAATCTAACTCTTCCTTACATGTGTGCATTAGTTAGAGTCAAAGGAATGTAAATGAAGGTACACAATTTAATATAGGATAATAAAATTTGAGAGGCACACCAACCCATGTACATATATGTGAAATTGTGACCAAGGTTCAACTTCTAAGAGAGTCCACAAGGTTCTCTTCTAAGACAAGCATCCAAAATTGAAAGGAACATTAATTTTTTATTTATATAAACATGGAAAATTTATCTACATCAAGGAATCCAAGGTTAGAACAATTAAAACAAAAAGTATAGAAAAAAATATATTTTCGATGATGTTAATTGATCAAGGCTCTAGATGCTTCTAAGCCAATTTGTACACAATTATACATGCATGTATTATGTTGTCTTATTCATTTCATACACTTCAAAGTTTTATACACCTAAGTAAATAATTATACACATAAATATATAATTTATATATTTAATTGCCAATGCGTATATCCCCATAGTCCAAAACGCCTCCTATTTACAATGGTAAAACCCTACGCATGAAGTATAGGTTGCCTCAAATTTCTTTGTGAAAGTTGAAGGCCATAAATTTTATCGTTGCCTCCACTTCTACGTGACCTTCTTCTACACATCCATAAATTTTATTTTGTTGTTGAGTCCTAATTCATAGTATCTTCCTCACCTTTGTCTACCTAATTTCATACAACCTTTTGTTCAACACTAGGGATATAACCAAAAATATATGCTGCTCAGAAATTGTTGCTGCACAAAAATTCTAAAGAAATTCAGACACCTTATTTAGCAAATGTTACACATAATGAGTTGATGGCAAGATAATTTATTTTTAGATAAAAAAACAATTAATGTATTAACGACGATACAATTTATTTTTGGAGACATTTTATCATATGTTACACATTATTTGTAATGTGTAACGTATGATATTGAATCTTTAATATCTTTTATCTTTAAAATATTCTTATGTAACCACCACCACCAACACAATAGATAGGCAGAAGATCATCAATTTAAAGCTGATTTGTTTTTGTTGACGGAGGCTCTTCACTCCACTATGACTATAGAATGCCTCTCGGCATAATTAGAAACAACTAATGGTGTGAGGGTTTTCACAATCTAGCAACCCCTTAAAAAGTCCCACAATATCTCCACAATCCAAAATGCCTCTTGTTTGCAATGGTAAAACCCTACGCATGAAGTATAGTCTACCTTTAATTTCTTTGTGAAAGCTGAAGGCCATAAATTTTCTCATTGCGTCAACTTCTACATGACCTACTTGCATGTATCCATAAATTTCATTTCATTTTTGAGTCCCCATTCACAATATCTTCCTCACCTTTGTCTACC